>SNQJ01S0030795.1:0-32069 GCA_010110895.2 Picea sitchensis
TGTCGAAGAGGAACGTCAATTGTACCTAATGCAATTAGATGAAACCCATCGTGACGTGACCTTGGTTATTGAAGCTCAAAAAAAGCATGTCAAATCCCAATACGACAATCATTTCAAGCCACGTGTTTTATCTAAATTTGATCTAGTTCTCCTCTAAGAACAAGATTGTGATTTACTAGGGGCCGTAAAATTCGAGGCTATGTGGCGAGGCCCTTATATTGTCAAATGAGTGTTGGAGAAACGAGCTTATGAGTTAGTGGATTATGATGAAATTCCTTTGAGTGAACCCAGAAATGGGATTTACTTGAATAAGTACCATTCTTAGGTTATCTTTGCATGAGTTCTTGTATTTTACTGTATCATACTCTTGTGTGCTACTTTTGTGTTCTTTTTCGTTATTTCATTCCGACCCCCAACTTCTTACCTTGCATTGTTCTTGGTTTCTAGATGTCAGCGTCTTCACTACCATACATTGGCTTCGTCGATGGTGCTAGTCATAGTACTCAGAACTTAGAATCTACTTATTGGGCAATCTATGCACCTATGAACAAATTAATCAGTCTACATGGTGTCTACCTCGGTCGTGCAACTAAAAATATCACAGAATATAGTGAAGTCATCGAATTGTTGACCGACGCTATTTCACATGGAATCCGTCACCTTTTCATACAACTCGATTCGCAGCTAGTAATATTATAGTTAAGTAATGTCTATGCTATCCATATTCCCACTTTGCTAAGGATATATTTACGAATTTTCCTCTAGGAACGCCATTTTGATTATATTGAATATTAACACACTCCTAGATGTCTAAATACATTAATAAAAGAATTATCTAATTATGTGTTATACAGATATTTGAGACATTTATAAATCCAATCACATGATGTACATAAAGAAAGTAAGCCGGTAGAAGCCTCATGTATATATAACGATATATATATATATATATATTTTAAAGTGTTTTTTTCTGAAGACAAAGATATCAAAATTTGAAGCACATCGCTTCATATACAAAATAACATCAAGGATGTTGCTCATGATAACACAAAACTACTCGTGCTACCCTATGAAGCAGTCGAATAATAGAACCAGATATGCCTACAGTATGGTGTTGATATCGTCTCAGGATCTCATCGATAGAGATATCTCGGACTTTTGCTGTCAACTCCTCCAGGTTCTCCTCGATCACCTCGTAGTCACCAACATCCCATCCTTCTACCTCGGCTACTTCCCCTTGTCTCTGAATGGTAGATGTACCTGGAGGCTGGTGTGGTCCAACATCTATATTGTCAAAAAAAAATTGATTAGTCCTCGGATTAAAAACATAAAAAAACATTTCATATTTCAAATCTACAAAAAACATTATAAAAACAAAAATTGTGCTTCTTACCTAAGTTCCCCCATTGAGAAACCTCGAGTAGAACCAAGTCTGGGTCGCCTTTGAAATCCAAAATGACATAGGAATAGTCATCTACCATTAGTAGTTGAGGCCTCAACCAATCAAAGAACACCCATTATATTTAACGATGGGGCCCGTTGCATGCCAAGCCATGAGGTCACACCATCTTTTCATCCTTGGATCCTGTGGGGCCGACAAGGCCCACTCTACCTGTAAGCACAAATGAGGAACCCTCTCCAGGAAGAAGGACACTAAAGTGGATTCGTACCTGAGTTTCTTCAGGTCACCTCTCTTTCACTTTGTTAGTTGTTTCTTCATACTGCAAAGAACCCCATCACTCCAGTTAAATACCCGAGGCTCCATGCACTCCATTGCATATTGGAAGTAACTCCGGAGCAGCATGTGAGGAGATGCACTCCCCGCCATACGTGAGATAGTGAACATGATAGTCCATAGGGGTAAATCTCGGACACCCCTAATGGAAAATGTTCCCTTGCATCTCTCAACATCGGGATCACAATACCTACGGAGATACTCACTCATCGGTAAACCACCAAGTTTGTCCCCTGTCAAGGTCACATGGGATCCATGGCATGATAACCCCATCAAAAACTAGATAGATTCTATATATAGGGAGAGCATGTGGAATCCCACATGGAACACCTACTGATCCACATCCCACATGTGGAGCAAGTACTCAAGCAACCTCGGTTTGGCCCTCATGCCCTGGATCTTGAAGAATTTCAAGAGCACGCATTGCCAGAGGGGATTAACTATGCCCGGGTCATTACCAGAAATAATATCATCATCCTCGTGTTCCCTCTCTCTCCATTCCAACATTTTAGCAGTTGAAAACCTGCATAAGAGCCATAGGGAGAATTCAACACCTTTTTTTCACTTCATTGGAAATTT
This sequence comes from Picea sitchensis, assembly GCA_010110895.2. Lineage (NCBI taxonomy): Eukaryota > Viridiplantae > Streptophyta > Pinopsida > Pinales > Pinaceae > Picea > Picea sitchensis. The sequence goes on from SNQJ01S0030795.1 coordinate 2,315, forward strand.
TTAGTAGTTAAACGCATCTAAAGAAATTTTGATTTTCGCCCGCTGTAGGTGAATCTTTACGTGCAGTGTGTAACTTCCGCAGGTGAACCAAAGGCCACCTATGGAAACCTATGGTTTCTATAGATCCCAATACATGCCACCTACGGTGGCCCCTCTGCACACCTACCAGCCTAAAAACCGACTCAAACACTATTTTTTAACAAGTGAAAAAGAAAATTAATCCATGGAAAAGAAAGAGGACCATGAAATTACCTTTCTAGCAGAAGTTGTTCGTTGAATGGTCACCCATATATCCTGCAATCAACAGAGGAAGTTTGAGGGAAAAAAGGGGTTTTGGATAAGTTTTGGGTAAAATGACAATGAAATGGTAAAAAAGGGTTTTCACCTATATTTATTCACTTTTTACTTTTTCTATTGAATTTGTATATTATTTATTCATTTTCACCTAAAACCTAATGTTCTAATGGTATTGTGAGTGTTGTATTTTTCGAAAATGAATGATATTGGAGCTGGAATGATGAAATACAAATACTTTTCTTAATTTGTTTTTATGTTTATCACATGTACACATACTTTTTAGATTTTTCAGGAAAAACCTTGAGCTCAGTCATTGTTCATTCTCGCGCTCATAAATCAATGAGAATGCAATCGAGTATACTTTTTTCATCTTTTCGTACTCATCATGGTAACATGAAAAGAAAAACTCATGGAGTATCCTTTAAGCTCTTTTCAGGCTCCGTAAAAACAAAAAGATTGTCGAGCGACCTTGTTCTTTTCACGCTCATAAAAGTGTTTGAAGAAAATGTTTTATGGGCAATAGTTTATCACTTTTTTGGTCTCATTAAACTAATTTACAAAAAAGGAACTAAGAGAGTTCTCTTTAAGTGTTTTTCAAATTCTCTAAATATAAAAAACTACCGAGTTTTCTCTCTTTGGACTCGTTAAACAAGCTTCGAAAGACCCATATGGGACTAAACCACTCCTTCTTAGGGTTCGTTAAACATACTCCAAGGGACTTGTCTGAAGGATGAGCTTACATCAACAAGCATATGTTATCCTCCTCAAGCTTGCATTAAAATAAAGAGGTACTCGCCAAAAATTGTGGGGGGGAATTTGGGAAAGAAATGTGTCTCTGTATTTTTGTTAGTGGCAGTAATATTCTCTCTTGAACATGACACCCCCTTCGTCATTGAATTCAGGTTGGGAAATCCTTTTGTCTCTCGTTTGAACTTCTGCAAGTTCATATCTTGGGTCATCTTTGAGTCAATGCTACCAAGACCATTTTCGTGTCATTCATATGTTCAAGAGAAGTCCAACCTTCCACAATCCCTCTATCGAGTCAAACATATGCAATTATCGATTCCTACCATGTCGACCTTCCCTCTATCAGTTTCAAATAATTTTCATACTTTGATCTACCCTAAATCTATTACTTATTTTGTGTCATTGATGGGGGATACACCAATGCCCTCCTTTGACAACTCTTTTCCTTTCGACTTCAACTCATCATCCAGGAATAAGACATAGAAATCATTTAGTACCTTAGATCTCACATGCCTCAATGGTAGATTTCTTCGCTTTCGACAGTGCATTCACATCATTGGTCCCTGATCGAGAGATTTCATTGACTTTTCAAATTCAACTCATTTATTCACATTTGATGGATTGTACTGAGTCACCTTGGGATTCATTGACATCAATGGCGATTTTCCCTCATACTTGTTAACGATTTTCCTCAATGACTGGTAATCTAGATTCGTACTTACAGATGAGGGGATTGAAGACCCTGGATCTCACCATTTTGTTCCAGGCTGCGATGGAGTATTTATGGCTTCTATTGGTGCATAGATCCACTTTGTATGTCTCGTGGCTATGTCTGGTTTTGATTTTTCTAGAACATAGATCGACAGTGTATTCTTGGTGGCTATGTAGAATCTTGATGACATGGATCCACGGTGTATGATTGGTGGCCATGACTGACATTCATTATTTAAGTCACTTTTAGTCTAAGCATGTGAATTCCTACCTCAAAAATGGTATAATATTACGCAGATGTTTGGTTGTTTGCAGGTTCCCGATTGGTGCACTCCTTGTTCCCGACACACACATGCATTTTACAAATTATTTCGGCTGCCACGAGTTCCAACCTCATACTTTGGGGGGAATTCTGTTACACATTATTTTGGTCACCCTGGTGATGTTTCTACAATCATGTGTTCAGGCTCTCAAAAGGATCTTTTGCATGAGAAAAGTAATTGGTTTCTCCCTCTACAAAAATTGTTCTTAGAAGGACGTCGTAGGCTAAGAGTAATACACAATGCGTAAATGCCTAATTTTCGCAGGCTGTCTTTAACCTAGCTTGTGGAATTTCTACAGGTTGCTCTATAGACAGGGTGTTGTGGCATTTTAAGACTGAGATAAGGGACGAAGTTCATGAAGGTTCTAGAAGGGAATCTTCTATAATATGAGGTGGCATATATATGGTTGGTATCCTATTGTCTTCTCTAATTTGGTGGGATCATCCTAATATCTTTAACCATCTCTCTTTCTCCTATATAATGATGGATTTCTCATGGAAAAGGTTAAGCAAAAAACAAGCAATATCAAGTAAGGAATAGGCTGAATATTGTGTGAGGAAATATATTTCAATTGATGCTTGAGATATCCATTGTTTCATCAAGCTATTGTGGGTCATCTTTATGCAAGTTTGAAGCAAGTGTGTGTGTTGGAGAAAAGGGCCACTAAAAGGGAACCTTTCAACATCAAGGTGGCTCGGTTGTATCTTCCACTTTTACTTAATATAATACGGTGGAATGTTTCTTTCCCATAAAATCATTGTTATTTTATTACATGACTCCTTGATCACATGTATAGGTTTTCATTGAACACACTATTATTGCTTTCACTTTAGTTTGTTTGTGTTCCATTACTGGATCAAGATCACAAGAGCACCAGATGGAAGCAGGGACAACAAAGACATAAGGAAGCGATATTCAAAGGTATGTCACTCATCTCTTCTTTTATAGTAAATTCAATGATTAATCTTAGGGAAAGTGCCATGTCCCATCTCATTTTTTTCTAGATATAGCTGGATCCAGGGAAATCATTTTATTTCGGCATTCACTGATTTATCCAATAATGGTTCCACATTCCTTTTTCATTTAATTTCACTTTTTTTCTAAGTTCTAATTTAGCAAGTTTTGCACATAAACAACAATTAATTTTCTGATAATTTATTTTTCCTATAAGTTCTAAATTTGATTTTTCTTCACACCCCCCCCCCCTTTATTAATTTCTTAATTAATTTTTAGTCCTCATATCCTAAATTAGACCTAGGCTTTAATTTAAACTAGGCTTAGCAATTTTACAGGGAAATTTTTTATAATTATTAGACTTTACTCATACAACATTTATTTTAAGGTCGACCATGTCAAAATAAGATATTATTTTCTAGGCACCTAGGTTCATTGACTCACCAATGTTAAAAATTGTGACATGCCCTTCAAGATACACTACATGCTCCAAGGGTGCCACTTGCCTTTTTTCATGTTTCATTTATGTGAAATTCCCTTCAAGAAGCATTACGTGCTCCAAGGGTGCCACTCTCCTTTTGACTAATTTTGGTATACGTCCAACCTTTGGAGTCAATACTCCGTCAGGAGACCTTGTGGGACACTACGAGCCTCTAAGGAATGAGTACCTTTCCTTATTGTGTGCCCCTTAGAATCTTTGTGAGAGATTGTATCAGTCTGCCCTCATGGCATCATGGATATCTCAAACTAGGTAATCATTAAACTACATTCCATGCCACGATGGGAGTGCTAGTAGGCTGTGGCAAGGTTGATGTCATACCTCTCCCTCAATATATCTGGTTTTTGTGCATGACCCCTTTACTCCAAATGTGATTCTGATTAACAAGCAATCGTCAACCTGCATCCATCAACGAAACATGTCAATGATCCCTAAGAAACATCATAATATACCCAATCATATGTCACATATGAAATAACATAAATACTCAAACCATATATAGTCCACTCCCTGACTCGATCTAGAGTCCAAGGAGTTCCATCGATGTCGTCGACATCCTCAATCCATCAAGAGTCCTCCACACTGGGGAAAAACCAGTCAATAAAACCTGTCTATACATAAATAACATATCATAACATCATAATCCACAGTCTCATCATCAGAATCCATAAGAAAACTAGTCATTCATATAATGAACCAGATCACTTGCACGCAAGTGCCCTCAAAGAATAAGCCACATCAGGTGGGTGCAAGAGCGATATGTTACATATATTTACCATAATCTAGAATTTCCTATGAAATGTGATGTTAAATTTCCTTCCTCGTGATGTTTTCCATTAAAGACCACACATCTTACCCTAGAATCATTCATATTCCACCACAGTGAAATTGGTGACTAAACAATGATTTACTAGAGTTGTCAAAGATTCCAGCCTAATATTTCCTTCACATGATTACATACAATCTCCTCCAATATAATGGACATAAACCTCATATGCCAGTATAATAGTTAATATATAATCAACTTGTTTGAGAAAAAAATTCATCACCTTAGACATTTACAAAAAAAAAAATCATACATCACTTAGTCATGCCCATCGTACAATGAAAGAGTAGAAATAACTACTCTATAATGACTACTTCATACCAATTATCAACGATCCAAATCATTCCCAACCATTCAATAGTATTCATCGTGACATTTCATTGTATTATTTATTTGATATTAGAAGCAATAGAGCATCTACCTCACACCAAATTCATATAAGGAATTTTTATTCTACTTAATTCTCAAGTGAATAGAATCAATCCTTTTTTAACCATGCCCATAATATTTGAACAAAATAAATTATTTGTTATATACATGAATAATTACTTTTCTCATAGATACAACTTACTGTTTATTCTACACCCATACATCAATGTGGAAAAAAATAACCTTTACGCTTCTCTTGATATGATTTCCACATCCATCCAACACATACCACTCATTTCAATCCATTTTCTGAATAGTATGTGAGACATACCACATCATAACATCCATGCAAGTTCAAGTTATCTTATGAAAAAGACAAGCCAACAATATGAAAAATCATCATTACAAAAAACATGTCGAAGACAATAAGTTGTACACTCTTATTCTAGTTCTCATACACTACCTACAAACTTACATTCGCAATTAAAAATCCACTATTGAGAGATAACATTTTCAATTTTTCCTAACTTTTTTTTGAAGTTTCAATTAGGAGATAATTATAAAATCAATTTCATCCTCCTAAAACACAATCATTCCACTAATTGCATCTCAAAATTTGATGGCAACTTCTTACATATTACCAAAACATACACCAATTCATCATGTCTTCATTCATATTTAGTCATGGTTTCTATCTTGCTATGTATGTTTTTAGCCTATAAAATGGTCCTTCAATCCAATGTATCATCGTTTTTTTATCTATGATATATCATCTTAACAATTAGTCCACTAATTATGCACAATATTTGGTTTAAGCCCAAAAATAAAATAGATTATACCCATACATCCATCCATAAGACACATACCAGCCTCAAAATTTCTACAAGCATATATACAAACTCAATTCAATATTCATAAGAGGTCCACCCTCATTCAACAAAAGGGTAGTCAAATATTGTTCCATAATTAATAGTGATGACTTCACTTAATTATTATAATTTTAATTTTACCTTAATTGTGAAGTTTTAGGGTTCAAATATAAACTATATCTCCTTGCCAAGTTGACAAATTGATGACCCAATGATCATTCTCACCCAATGACAATTACAAGGACATACACAGGAGGTCTATTCTTGTCCTAAAGATAACAAGTTGAACTATCATTACGAGTTCTAACTATTCCAATTGTTTACTTGGATATAGTAACAACCTTTTCAAAGGTTATACACATGCAACCTTATTCCCAGAGGCATTTCGATCGAAATACTACACATATTTAAGTATACATTCATAATAATTGTAAGATGTATAGCTATGAACTCCTCTCTAGAGTTATGTGTTTTGATAATGATATTTCATCATGCCTAAGGAACATGAGCAAGATATTTACTTTCAATAAAATCACATTAGTCCCTAGTAAAAGAAGAGATTATAATTTTTTATTCATCATGTTTTCCCTCACAAGGTACAACTTGCATCTACACTTTCCAATTAAAAGTAAGTATTAGATAACAAATCCACTAGGTTCTTTACCGTAACTCCAACAATTTTCTTTACTAAAAAGGTGAATGGAATATATGAATAATTTCATTTTCATGACCATACCACATCGATATTGAAACAATAAACAAAAACACACTCCACATACATCCTTTCATATAATCCCCACTACGTAACCTTAGTCCATACAACACCTTAGTTCATCTTCATTAAGAAAAATCATTTCAATGAGTATGAGATTCATACTCATTTCCAAGTTTTTCTTCGAAAGAAACATATGCATGTAACAATAACCAATCAAAAAGAAATTCTCAATAGAAGCTCATGAGTAATAAACCACATTCTCACATATCGATATTATATCTAGAACTATAGTTTAAATTATTAGGTTAATACTTTTTTCAAACATGAAATTAATTCATGTTGAAAATAAGAACAAGATCTCTACTTCAAGGTTAGACCACATTGGGTCTTAATAAGTCAAGGGATTATATATATATATATATATATTCCACAATTTTTAGTAACAATTTACATTTATAATGAGTTATAAATGTAAATTTTAGGTTTTTTAATAAACTTCCAGTAATTTGTCTTACTAAATATACAAAGGAAGGAATAATTTTTTTTTTTTTTTTCAATAGTTTTTTAGTGACTTTATAGAATATTCAAGAAAGTGATAACACATGTAACCTGCATGTATCCAAGTCGACATGCACAAAAATTCAACATGCATACAAAATCAACATGTATATATCAATCTACTAGCAAGCGTGTCTAGGTTTAATAGGCCCTAGTGTTGTAGTTGGATTCAATACCACATGTCGTTCTTCTTAGCACTAAATGAACAAACTCGCCAAGTCAACCAAACAAATTCTAAAAGGAGTGATGATTTTATTTCCAAAACATAAAAATAAGATAAGTAATTCTCAACAATCCATAACATGTGCATACACATCAGAACATTAAATTTTTTCTCTACAATAGTATGCATACATAGAATTTTCTTTATAAAAATCCCAACAAGATCTTAACAAGATAATAGGATCCTTGGTAATCTCATTCCTTTTGAGATGTCCTTTCAAATGTATGAAAATCTAACTAAATCCAAATCTTAAATGAATTATGCTTCTCAAGAAATGATCTCACATTCAATATCTAGATATTAATATTAAATAAGTTAGTTAAGGCTATAAACGCATATATGTTTTATAATTGGAATCATACTCCTATAGTAGGAGACAATTTTAGATTTACATTTTGATTGAATAAACATATCCATGTTATCGAAATAATTTAACTCTTTCAACATATATGATAATCCATGAGTACAACATATGACTAACAATGGTTTCCATAAACATTGTGAAATAAACATCCATAGTCTCAACAAGTCTATAATATAACTAGTGTGTATGACCACTTTATTGTTTTTTATTTGGTCCACAAGTATATCTTACTCTACAATGGGATTCAAGCATGTAAACTAATATGTTTTCATGCAAACTTTGTCTAAGTACCTCACCTTCATCCATTCCTACTAATGCATACCATTCAACCATTTATTCAAGTATGTGGCATACATGATAATTACAACACTTCAAGGTAGTAAATGTAAATAAATATTGTGTGTGTAGTCATCTATAGCCCTCTAGAGCCTTATAGGTGAAGTACCCCAAATTTAACCAGAGACAAGATCAAGCATACATAATAAGAACATGTGCACAAACATTAATGATGATTACATCCAATTCCTTAAGGATGAGGGAGGAAACACACATTCACAAAGTCATAACTTCATAGGTGTACAATAAAAAATAAGAGATGCACAATTATAGCCTTTAAGACAATGTTCGACCATTCTATCAAACACTTTATAGGAAAGGTTGTAGTAAAAACCATTTGGATAAAAACCTTTTTCAAAATTTTCTCACAAACACCTATAGCTTTGGTAAATCACTGACATATCCTAAAATCCCATCTGAGTACTTGAGATATTTTGTGTTTTTTTTATCTATATAATTAGAATATTTTCACCAAAAATCACATCAAGATACATCATGGATTATGAGAAAAATACTAATATTTAAATATATATTTGCACATGCATAAGTTTGAAAAATTTCATGACAACTTTGATAAATAGTGAATATCCGTGAAATGTTGATCTAGGTTTTTTAGATTTTTTGAGAGTATCTCTATACTAAAAGATTTAAACTCTCCACCAAATGTCATGCTAACCAAATTTTTATAGTTTTAGACAAGACCAAATATTATAAGGCATATATTCACCTTCTCAAAATAAAAATCCACATAAAAATTCATTCAAACATTTTAACAAACACATGGAAAACACATTACAAGTTACAACCATACACATTTTAACAAACACATGGAAAACACACTACAAGTTACAACCATACAGAAGAAAATAACTAAGATGAAGTTCTCTAAGAAGAGTAATCATAACCTTTAGGTTTCTCTTTTAACCAAAACATTCTCACCTACCATAAAATCCACAAAATCTATATTCTAAAACTTGTTAAGATGTGTTAAAATTATCCACACTGAGCTTTTAATAAACACTTTCCATGCAATTTCCTTCTATTTTTCTATAGCTATCCATTGAACCATAGAATATTATATATATATATATATATATATATATATATATATATATATATATATATATATATATATATATATTGGTTATCTATGGGACACTCAATAAAGAGATTTCCCACCAATTTAATCAATCATTAGTTCATTCATATGTTTTTGTTTTCCAAACACTTAGCAAACACCGTCTCACACTTTATTAAGAAGTATAAATATTACCAATTTTGTTTCTAATTAAGGGGATAATACTAGATTAAATGATATGAAGCTTATTAACGATAATTTTCCTCCCTTTTTATTTGAAGCTTGACTTTTCACAAGGCATTTTCCTCCACATATTTTTCATAGGAACCATTTTGTTGTAAACTTATTTTCAAGTAACCATAAGTTATTATCATAAATATATCTAGTCTAATTGATATTTCTACATAAAAATAGCATTAACTAAATGAACAATACTATGAAAATTTTACAAAATATATCATTATATTTACCAATTTCAATTTCAACTATGAATTTTACTATCCACTGAAAAACATATAAATTAGTAATATCATCCACTTTCAAACATCCAAATTAGATTTACCATCTTCTTTCAAGATCCCATTTACTAGTTTAGTTCACTTTTTTTTCTCTATAAGAATTTTTATAACATTTAAGATCATTGTACCTAGTGAGTGCCCCCAATCATAACAATCCATATATCTAGCAACACCTATTTATTGGAAAGTTGGTGAGAGTGTAATAATCACAAACATATCACATAAAACTATATCATTTAATCATAATAAGAGTTGGATTCTTCAATATTACTAGTTACTCTCCACTAATATTTACTTTTTGACTTTTAACTTGGAGTTCTCCCAAACAACCATATCCACCTATGTCACCCTTAGTTGATCAATGTCTTGCACTACTAATATCAATGCAATCATATCACAACACATGCGCACTACTAATATCAATGCAATCATATCACAACACATGCATGTGATATGACATACAAGAAATATAATATCAAAGAAACTCATTTGGTTTCAATAAATTTTCAAAACATTTAATTTGGTTTCCATAGCATTCCTCTTAATTTAATCAACTCAACTCAAGAGTCCTATAGATCATGTCCATCTGCAACAACCCTACACTTGTTCACAAAATAAATATTCATTTCGTAATCTAATCATATATGTATCATAATGTATATGCTAATTAAATCAACCATTAGGAATATCAAATACGAGTAAAATAAATATCCATTTCGTAATCTAATCATATATGTATCATAATGTATATGCTAATTAAATCAACCATTAAGAATATCAAATACGAGTACAATGCACATGTCATACATACAAAATAGTAGAAACATGGTAGTCCAACTCTTCAGTCAATCATTAGATTAACTTTGTAATCCTTTTCAAAAGAGAGTTAGCCAAGAAGGGGCATTACAATTATACAAGGAAGAATTGGAGTTTAAAACAAATTATGTTTTTCTAGTTGCAAAATATATTGTTGAATGATCATCAATAATAGTAGAGGAAACAAGAAAGCTAAAAAAATTTAATAATTTAGTACAAAACTAATTTATCTCCAATTCCTTTCCTTTTAATAATTTGTATAATCTTAATAATTTAATAATTTAATATATATAGTTATTTACCAATAATTAAAATTAAATCATATTATATTAATAATACTATAATAACCTAATATATTATATTAGGTCGAATATGCGTCACTTCTCTTAATACAATCAGATGTCTATGAATCGAGCATATAGATACAAATATACTCATAATTAAGATCACATATGTTCATCCTATACATACTTTCATAAATTCATCTGATTCTATACATACTTTCATAAATTCATATGATTTTATGCATGCTTACGGATTCATTAGATCACGAGACTATGCTTTTCTAAGAAGAGATTTCCTAACATGACAAAATAAAGTTACAAATTGTTCTCTCAAGATTAAACATGAAGACGACAGAAACCACCGGAGTAGATAAATGTTGAGAAGGAACCAGACAAATTGGCCATGAAATTAGGGAATATGAATTTTCAAAGTAAATATTTCGGGAAAAGGGCGAGGCCCTGTCCCCGTTCACGCTCCAGTGTTAACTGATCTCGTCTCTAAGATATCCCTATTTTCGTACTGCACGATTGGACAAATAATAGATAAAAAGTCGTCGAAAAAGATTCATTGAACTAAGAAGCTTCAGTTGTGATGGATAAGAAAGAGTATTATAGGAACATAATTAAATCCTTATTCAGAAGAAGAGAAAAAAACTGATATGATGTTCGGGAATATATATGGCAACAGAAGGCTTTGTCTTTTATGCACTGCGCGCCTCTATTGACTGCGTTCCGGCCCCGCAAACCCTTTAATCACTCCGTCAGGAAAAAACACCTGAATTCACTCACCGATTTCTTCTTTGGCAAGCAAAATATCCAACCAGCAATTCCACATACTAATATCGGTGAAATCATCCCGTAAATGTAAATACTCATATTGCTGGAATCATCCCACATATTTATTGTTTGCAGTTGTGTTTATGATTATCTATATTCCATTGCCCGATCCTGAGAGCACATAGATTCAACATGTAATATATTTGTTATTGCTGTATCTGTTTGTTTTTTTTCTATCAGATTATATCATTGAGGTGAGCTGCAATGGCTCCCGAGCCCTGAGAAAGGGCTGCAGCGAATGGTGCATCCTCAGGCCATGCCTCCTCTCGATAAGCACCGCAGAGTCTCAGGCAAACGCCACTATTTTCTGAGCCAAGTTCTTAGCCAGGTTCTATGGATGCGCGGGGCTGACAAATGTAATAAGCAATGGCCACAAGAATTTGAGGCCTGGTAATACCCATGTCCATTTTCTGAGCCAAGTTCTTAGCCAGGTTCTATGGATGCGCGGGGCTGACAAATGTAATAAGCAATGGCCACAAGAATTTGCGGCCTGGTAATACCCATGTCCATTTTCTGAGCCAAGTTCTTAGCCAGGTTCTATGGATGCGCGGGGCTGATAAATGTAATAAGCAATGGCGACAAGAATTTGAGGCCTGGTAATACCCATCTCTATTTTCTGAGCCAAGTTCTTAGCCAGGTTCTATGGATGCGCGGGGCTGACAAATGTAATAAGGAATGGCCACAAGAATTTGAGGCCTGGTAATACCCATCTAAACTCGGTCTCGGAAAGAATATGCATGAACCCATCTGAATCCTCATATGATATACACAGAAATTGCAAACATAAGGTTGCATATTTGAATTTCTCACTTTTTTTTAAGTTTTTGATAGCCATTTGTGTAAAACCCGGATATACATCTGAGCTTCCCTACATAGAAATGGATCTTGCATATTCAATGGATATTGCAATGCTTTGTTTATATGCAATATTGTTAGTGTTACACATACACACAAAGGCGACCCGGCTATACAGTGCACAGTATCCTTAATTTAATTGCAACGGTGCTGCAGCTGTATTCAGGTCTCTTTTATAAGCTTACGGCAGGATGGTGAATCCGATACCTGGATCGCTTGGACATCTGTGATAGGGTTTTGGGCAGTGTCTCGAGTGGCGGTGGAAACCATCCTGCGAGGATCGTTCCAGTGTGAGAGTTCCGCGTCTCATACTGTTCCAGTGGAAGCCATGGCCTACCACGAGCTTCACAGATCAGTGACGCCAAGCAGAAAACTGAAGGGCCTGTGGCGGGAAGAGGATGAGTTCATCGCTGCCGATCAAGCACACAACATGTGGAGTACTGCCACGATCTCTGTAACCTCAAAACCAATTCAAGTGAAGCTGGAGCTCCATGTAATGCGGTAGGGTTAGAACTTGTGCTTGGTTCTCCAGACTGTTTTTCAGGTACTTCTGATAAATCATTAGCTCACGAACTCCGTTGCAATGAGACCTTTTGGGATCAGTGCATGGAGAATTACCTGCCATGAATAATTTTGAATAACTTTGTTATATAGTGGTTATTATATTTAAGCCGAAGCGTATATTTATTGGAGATGGACACAATTAATCACCTTTTAATCTAAAATTCTAATTTGATGGTTAACAATTGAAAATGTTGGAATATTTTTAGTCGTCCTCCCAAATCAATGAATGTGATTTACTCTTCATAACTTCCTTGTATTTTTTAGATGCATCGAGTTAAAGTGTTTACTTTTAACGATTGAATGCATCAGTTAAAGTGTTTACTTTTTAACATTTACTTAATCATATTAAGAAATTACTGTATCACCATATGATTGAGTTTCAATTCACCAAAATGCGTCTGTCTAGATAACTTTAAGCATTCACCAACCACAAAATCAACCACTTTGCAGCTGTGCTAGTAGATATAAGTCTAGATATGAATACACTTCGTAGAAAAAAGCTATAATTGAGAACAAGGTAGCACTGGAATTGATAATTGATAGCTAGATAGCGCTCTAATACCTTAAATTACTACAAAATGTAAACCCATATACCGCTCCTTTGCAAAAAGCGGCCGACCCACGGAGTGACCGCCTTGCAAAAGACCGCCGGCCGATGGGGCCGACCACTGATACGTTAGGAGGCGTTCTTTTCAAAGGTGTTCTACCACTTAGGGTCGTCCTCCTTTCTTAAGCTAAGGACGGTCCTTTGGTTGGCTAAAGTTTTCAAATTTTCTTGAGGATCTTTGGTAACATATCCTTTATTGTGATAAGTTTTATCTTGGGGTTGTTTGTATTAGTGTAAAGTTTATAACTAACCTTACCTGAATTTGATATTAAATTTTGTTTAAATAATTTTATTTAATTATAATTATATTTTTTAGATTTATTTAAAAAAAAATTTGTATTTTTAAGTTATAATTATTATTTTTTAATTTTCATAATTTTTTATTATTTTTACTTAATAAAATAATTTTAATTAATTTTTTAAATATTTTAAAATTAATCATAATTTAAATTTTTTAACATTATTTAAAAATTAAATTATAAATTTAAATTCTATTATGTTATTCATACTTTTGAAAAAACAATTTCAATTTTTTGATACAAACTTAGATTTATAGGCTGATTTTAAAACCCAAGTAATAACCCTCTTATATAAGCAAGTTTTAAAGCCCAAGTTGTTTTAAGTTTATAGGTGAGTTTGAAATCCAAATTCTTTAATGATTGTAAACATTTAATTGTATTTAAGTTTTAAATTTTTATGTTATGATTAAAGAAATGTTTGAATTATAAATGTAATAAAATATAGGATTTAGGTATAAAAAAAAATTATTCTGATCTGTTTTTATGTTTAGATTTGTTTTATTTAGATTTTATGATTAATTTAATTATCAAATTTATGTTAGCTATTTTTTGTTATTAAATTATTTTTAAAATTGATTAAACAAATATTAAAAATATTTTAATTCTTAAAATTTTGTGTATAAATTATGAAATTGAATATTCCTAATTTTTTTTTAATATTTTAATTTTGGATTTAAAAATAAGTTTATAATGTCGATTTTATATGATTATAGTAAGTAATAGTATTTGTAATTTTTTGGGTAATGATTGAACCACTTTGAAAAAAATGCAAAACCATGATTATGATAAGCTAATCATATATTTCTTATTTACCAATTGTTTTAAGAATTAATTCATATTATTCTTAAGTTATAATTACATATAATCAAATATTAATAATGTTTATAAAATAATAGAGGTTAAAAATAAGTTTATAATGTAAACCCATCGTTATACTAAGTAATAGTCTTTGTATTTTTTTGTGTAGTGACTTGAACCACTTTAGAAAAAATTGCAAAACCATAATTATGATAAGTTAACCATATTTTTCTTACTTACTTTTTGTTTTAACAATTAACTCACCTTATTCTTAAGTTATAATTACATATAACCAAATATTAATAATGTTTATAAAATAAGAGACAAATTATTTTATTGTTAAAAAAGTAGCTGGATTTTACTTCTTTAAATACATTGCATAATTAGTTAATAAAAATATACAATAACTAATCCACATTCATTTCATCTTAAATCTATATTTAAATATATTAATAATCCAATATGGTAATAGAAATCCATAGTCACAATAATAAAAAAACCTGGGAGAGATACCAAGTGCCTATGGAAGGATTTTGTTATAATATCACGAAACAAATTTATCTTAAATAATTCATCAACTAATTATTATTTATTTTATAAAATAAATAGTCAATAAAATTGAAAGGAAATGTGTTTAATAAAAAATATGTCTATATAGATATGAGCTTAACATTAATTTCTGAAATTATAATGTTTTATGTTAAATTATTAATCAAAAATATAAGAATTATGTAAAAGAAAGATAAAATTAATGAATTTTTTCTTGTGCCACCTAAGTGTAGATAATCACACATAATTAATAAACTTAATAATTACAAAGATTTACATATTACTATATTTAATGAAGAGATTTTGTGCTTAAACATAAATACAAGTTCAAGTAGTCATTCACTTATCATATTGTTACTAATTTTTTTACTTGACATGATAGTAAATTGGATGATATAACTTTATTGATAAGCATATGAATAATGACCATACAATTATTTCCTCATATTATAAAATAGAATTGTATTTTATTCCACTGCTATTATTTTTATTTTATACAATATTCATTTACCTTTAGTTGTATTCTATTTTATTAATATTCATAGTGACTTAGTCTATTTTGTGTAGATTTTGTAATTACTATTTTTTTTCTACTATGTTTGAATTTTGCGATTGTTATTTTTTTCTATATGTGTGTGTGTTTTCATGTCTCTATTCCTCACATAATATACAACATAATCATTGATTTCAAAGTGAAGTTCTATGCATTTATTGGATATTCTCTAAAATCAATTTTGATGAATTGTATATTGAAGGAAAATGAAAAATTGTTGATTATTGGAAGTAATAATAAACTAAAAAATTAATAACTAAAAAAGATAACAATAGTTGGTTCGTGATAACTTTGAGAAGATGATAACCATAGTGATAATTGAATTTACACAAATTTGGGACCAAACCTTTATTGTATATCATTATCATGTTCAAGAATTTGCAATCAAAACATATAATTACCATGAGCATGGATTTACAATCCAAACAATTGCAATGTAGTTAGTGATTTAAAAAGGGTCAAAACTTCATTCATTTAAAAAATTTAAGTAATCTACTTCAGATGGTATACACATATATGTCATTGGAGTGGTTAAGCTATGAATTTGCATTCATCCAACTCAAGTTTGGATTCATATAGATGCATCCAACTCCACCCCCTTCATGGCACATGAGATTGAATCATGGTGAGTATTATTGTTAAATAGATCGCAACATGTGGGAGAGGGAGAATGGAGGGAGAAGGAAACGATGGAACTTCGTTCACTGATGGTATACCAGGAAGTAGTATACACAAACATCTATGCAAGTTATAGATATTTATAGAGATAGTTTGGCTACCAGGAAGTAGTATACACAACCATCTATGTGAGTTATAGATAATTATAGAGATAGTTTGGCTATACACAACCATCTATGCTAGTTATAGAGAGTTATAGAGATAATTTGGCTTGGGTATATACACAGAGGAAAATCCTAAAATATATAAGGAGATAAGAAGTGTGGAGATGGAAAAAACAGGTTGGGGGAGAACAACTAAAGATAACAAATATCATGGAGCGGAATGATGATAATTGTAAATTATGTTACAAATTTCTTTAAAAAAAAGTATTATGAAAAAATAATTGCACTTCAAATATATTTATTCCATTGGCATTAATTTAATGACCTTAATGAATAAATGTCATAGTTATCTAAGATTAAAACTTCAAACTTAGGTTATCTATGGTTAAAAAAAATTGCATTGTATTTAGGTAATTAAAACTCAAAACTTAGATATAACCTAAGATTGAAAAATTACATTGAGATAGAACTCCACCAAAAGATATAAAAGTAATTTAAATATTATGAAAAAGTAATTATTTAGTTAAGAATATGTACATATTTGTATTCAAAGGAAAACTAATGGATAATCAACAATGAATGTAATGTTATAGTGGAGGGACTAATAAGATAAGTGAATTGGTTGAATAATATTGAAGAAGAAGTAATATAGACTAGTTGAACATGTGAAAAATATATGTCTTTGAAAGAGATAATATTAATCTTATAAATGATGATGGTATATCTTAGTCATTGCAAATTTTCTGTTGTTTAATCTAAGGTCAATGAATCATGATACTTTAACCTCAAAAGATGGATGATCAGGTCATGCAACTTTTACAATTATTTTCTTATGATCATCTTAGTTCTTTGTATGGTTGTTATTTGGGTAAAGGAATTGGATTGGAAAACCAAGTATTAGATATTCAACTAAATATGAAAGAATGTTCTTACACACAAATTTAAATTTAGAAAAATATTGTCGTGTTTTGTGTACTTTGATTGATGAGTATTAGATGATGCTCCCATATGATATGCTCTAGGTATAAAATGGGGTATTGAACCTTATATGGTACCTTTAGGAATAACAAGTTTTCTCACAATGGGAAATATTCCACATTATTAGGTTTGACACAGTGAGGATGGGATTTTTTCCTAAGACATCCTCTGAGGATAAAATATGGTGGTTTAGGCCCTAAAGGAGATACTTATAAAGTACATGAGTCATGGACTAGGACTAAAGGAGATACTTCTAAAGTACATTAGCAATGGACCAGGACAAAAGGAGATGCTTCTAAAGTACATGAGTCATGGACCAGGACTAACACCACAATAAATTCCATTTGAAAGGAAACTTTGGCCCATGGCATAAGTATAAAGTCCATTTTAAAGGAAAATTTAGCCCATGGCATAAGTATTAGTTTACTTCTGATGTTTAGTGCACCAAGGAAAGTCTAAGTGTTGAAGACATGATTAAGGGGTAAAATCCAATGGTATGGGCTTTAAAGGTGCTACTTATAAGGTGCATTGTCCATGAACATGGCCCCATATTAAGAGAGATACCTTATATATGAAATCTTTACCAAGAGTTGGTTAAGTGGCTAGTTTGAAGGATTTATAGATCAAGGGAGGGTCTCCTCATTTAGCAAAAGTTTAGGGGATAAAATCTATTAATTGGACCATGTACACTACTTTTAGCAACAATCGACCAATCATTAGGGATTGACCACAAAATAAGACTTATGAAGGAAAAAAAAATTCCATGCATATTACATAGGACCAATTGTAAGGTTTAGTGCATCGAGGATGTGCCTTCTAGTTGGTGGCACACTTTGCGATCAAAATGTAGTTTTTTGGAATGAAATAAGCTATTTTTAAGTCAAATCGATCATGAAAAAGGACATAGACAAATGCATTCCCTCTAGAAGTAATGTTTGTCCTATAAGTTCAATACATGACTTATTTAAATGACTTATTTAAAGGATTGCATACTAAAGAAAAATTATTTACCTAAGACATGGCTTCAACCAAATGAACACAACCACAACCTATGAGACAATCCTTTAAGTTGAAATGCCTAGGAGTGATTTACAATCTTGGTTCCAAGATTTGGACACGATCTTAATCTCAATGTTTGGTCAAAGTTTGGTTAAACAAGGAAATTTCTTCTCACCTAAGACATGGTTTCAAGTCAAAATCGAATGACTTGAACATAATAAAGTTTCATTAAAGAATTATATTATATTTGAATGATATTGTATAAGTAATTTATTATAGTTATATTTTTTTTAGATTTATTGTTGTATACAATGATATATGTAGATAAAGGTTGTTGTTTTTTTCAAATCCTTTAAAAGATATATATGTAATAAGTATTGTTGGTTAATGTTTTTTTAATGGGTTTTATTTCATTTTTTTTTTTTAATAAAAGAGATTTTACTTTTTACTAATAAAAGAGATAGAGATATTTATGTTCAATGTATTTTTTGAATTCATATATTTGGTTATTTTACATAGAGAAATATGTAATCTTATCACAATAATCCAAAACATATTTTAAATGTTCACAATACCCATACAAATTAAAATGATTAAAAAATTTAAAATTATTATAAAAAAACAATTTAAAAATACAATATAAATTCATTAACTTTTTAGAAAAAAAAATAATTAACATAAATTTATTTTAATTGTAAATTTGTAATTAATTATAATTTAATTTAAATAATCTTTTAAACTGAAATTGAAATTATGCTAAATCTATCTTCATAACCACTTACTAAAATTGTATTATGACCACGTTAATGGAACGAGAATAAGTGAATGAATGTACTCATCATTATGATCACGGAGCAGCATGTAGGTTCATTGCATATATTTAATATGACTCTATGCATGCTTATAAGATCAATGGATAGATATANTTGTAATTAATTATAATTTAATTTAAATAATCTTTTAAACTGAAATTGAAATTATGCTAAATCTATCTTCATAACCACTTAATAAAATTGTATTATGACCACGTTAATGGAACGAGAATAAGTGAATGAATGTACTCATCATTATGATCACGGAGCAGCATGTAGGTTCATTGCATATATTTAATATGACTCTATGCATGCTTATAAGATCAATGGATAGATATAACAGTTCATTGGATAAATCTAATATGATTTTTTGTCGAGAAATTTCATAACAACACGAAATAAAACCTATGAAATGTTATTTTCATGCTAAAGACAAGAAGAATACATAAACTATTGGAGTGGATAAATGTTGAAATGGAACAAGACAAAGTGGACATGAAATTATGGAAAATGTATACCTGAAAATAAGGGTTTGGGCGAAACACGAGGTCCGGTCCCCCTTCCCATCCCAACCCTAACTTAATTCGTGTCGCTTAATGGGTATATTTTATTGGGATGATTGTGGGAATAATACTCCGAATAATAGTAAAACAGATTCATTGAGGTCGGATGTTTCAGTTGTGTTGGATACGGAATACTATTATAACGACAACATAATTAAATTCTTGAGAAAAACAGGAAAAACCTGTTCTCTGTTCGGGAATGGTGATGGTATCTGAAGGCTTTGTTTTTTAAAGCACTGCGCGCCTCTATAAACTACTGCCCGGCCCCGCAAACCCTTGAATCACGCCGCCCGAGAAGAAAAACATCTGAATTCGCACACCGTTTTCTTCATTTGCAAGCAAAATATCGACCCAACAAATCTGCATATTCATATCGGTGGTGCCATCCCATATATTTGCAGTTTGCAGGTCTGTTTCTTATTGTCTGTAATAGTAGTTGCCCGACACTGCGAGCACATAGGTTGAACATATAATATACTTGTTATTTCTGTATGTGTTTGTTGTTGGTAGATCAGATCATCATACCATGAGGATGAGCTGCAATGGCTGCCGAGTCCTGCGAAAGGGCTGCAGCGAATCCTGCATTCTCAGGCCCTGTCTCCACTGGATAAGCACCGCAGAGTCACAGGCGAACGCCACTATTTTCTTAGCCAAGTTCTATGGGCGCGCTGGGCTGACGAATCTCATAAGCAACGGCCCCGAGCATTTGAGGCCTGGTAATACTCATTTAAACTCGGGATTGGGAAATAATATGCACAAACCCATCTAAAACCTGATATTATACCACATAGAAATTGCAAACCTAAGGTTACATATTTCAAATTCTCAGTTTTTTAAAGTTGTGATATTTGAAGGACAGGCCATTTGTTTGAACTCCAGATAAACATCCCAGCTTTCCATCTTAGAAATAGATATTGCCTATTGCACTGTAGTGTAAAGATTCAATACTATTAGCGTTGCACAGACACACAAAAGGGACACAGCTATAGATTGCACAGTATCCTTAATTTAATTGCAAACAGAATAGATAAACTACAGAAACCATATATACATATATTTTGTGTCTTCGGTGCTGCAGCTATATTCAGGTCCCTTTTATACGAAGCTTGCGGCAGGATGCTGAATCCGATACATGGGTCGGTTGGACTTCTGTGGTCGGGTAACTGGGCAGTGTGTCAGAAGGGCGTGGAGAACATACTGCGAGGATCGTTCCCTGCCGTTGCGCGAGACAGTTCCGCGTCTCATGTCGTGCCAATGGAAGCCATGGCCTTCCGCGAGCTGCACAGACCAGTGAAGACCAGAGGCAAAGTGAAGGGCCTGTCCTATTCGAAATCCAGACGAAAGGTACGCGAACGTGCACCCGTCAGCAGTCATATGGATTCAAGCTGCAAATCTCATGATGACTGGGGTGATATAACAAACTCCTTACAGAAGGCAGCAGAAAACGGTAAATTTAATGAGAAGCACATAGAGAAAAAATCGACATTTTTGTCAGGGCAGGAAGTGGATGAATTCATTGCTGCCGATCAAGCACAGATGGAGTACTGCCACGATCTCGGTAACCTCAAAACCAGTCAAACCGAAGTTGAAAGTCCATGTAATTCGGTAGGGTTAGAGCTCACGCTTGGCTCTCAAGAATATTTTCCACGTACTCCTGATAAATCATTAGCTTTCGACCTCCGTTGCAGTGAGGCCTTTTGGGATCAGTGCATGGAGAATTACCTGCCATGAATAAGTTCGGTTTCTCGCCTCTGTGTATAGCCATGGCGGATATACAGCGATTGTACGTATTGTATAGGAGATATCAGTAATCTACGGGCAGTAGAAATCCCGCAAGAAAATTCAACCGATAGTGCCTTGTATATATTAAATTTGAAATTTTTAATAATAAATATTATACCAGTGAGAAGGATGTACCTATAGTTTGGATTTCAAGTCCGGTAACCTTTCTTTCCATGCCATGAATTTCGTTGTACTTTCCATGAAGTTATGGCGCATAGTTAAAGAGTATGTCCGTAATATGTGTGAATGTGGTTAAAGAGTAATTGGGATAGTAATATGTCCGTATCATGTCTGAATGTGGTTAAAGAGTAATTGGATAGTATGTGCTATGTATCGGTGTAGTTAATATTATTTTAATTGAAATTATCTTTTAATTTTAATGTATGATTTTAAATTGTTTTTTATTGATTAAGAATTTGTTTTATTAGATTTAAGAAAATATATTTTTCATATAAAATAATTGAATAATTGAGTATTCAAGTAATSTGTATGTATCATGTATGAATGAASARTTAAGTATTCAAGTAATTTGTATGTATCATATATATATATAAATGAGGTTAAAGGGTAATTGGTGTTATGTATTTTAACTTATGTTTTTTATTTATTAAAAATTCTTTTTATTAGATTTAAGAAAATATATTGCTCATATAAAACAATTGAGTATTCAAGTACTCTTTATGTATCATGTATGAATGAACAATTGAATATTCAAGTAATTGAATATTCAAGTAATGTGTATGTATCATGTATGAATGAGGTTAAAGGGTAATTGCTTAATATGTGTTATGTATTTTAATGTATGATTTTAAATTGTTGTTCATTGATTAAGAATTTGTTTTATTAGATTTAAAAAAATATATTGCTTATATAAAACAATTGAGTATTCAATTAATTTGTATGTATTATATATGGATGAATAATTAAATATCATGTATGAATGATGTTAAAAGGTAATTTAAATCAAAACTATTCTTTAATTTTAAAGTATGATTAGGTAATTATTTAAGTAAAAAAATTAATTATTTAGGTTATTAATCTCTTAAATAATTAAAGATTTAGTTATTTAAATAATAATAATATTTTTCTAAGTTTGTGAATTAAATTTCAATTTGTAAAATGTAAGAAGATTTTACTGAACTTGAATATTTATGTTTTTAAATGATTTATTCTCTAATTTTTTGTATTTTTTAATTACAACAATTTCAATCATAAATTGTAATATTAACATGTGATAATGACATGGTTGATTTGATGCATGTCAATTCATTTGAGTTAAATTATAATATTTTCTTGTAAGCACTTTTAAATTGCATTGTATATATTTTAAGCATTCTTAGTGTAGAGCCAAAGGGAATGATATCTCCAATAAAAATGGTTATGAGTTAACTTTATGGGCTATGATTATGCTATGGATATTATGATCTATAACCATTATGTAAATATTTTGAGGTCAAAGTCAGAGACTTATTTTCTACAACCCCCCCAACCCATTACCTCTACTAGGACTAGGCTTTGAGATTTGGAGTTAATGAAATATCACTTTTGGGACCTGCTACTTTGAATATTCTCAATTTATATGTTAAAGACAATGTTCTAAGGTACCATCCCATTGGGAATTTAACCTATGCTAGTAATGGGAAATTATCACCAATAAAACCAATGGACCACATCTTAGTCGACCCATGTTATGGGCTATGATTATGATGTGGATATTATGTTTTAGGAAACAACATGTAGATATTACCATGGCATGCCTAAGTTATGTAAATCATATACAAAAAGAAATATAGTAAATTGATATCAATAAAAAAAGGTTGTTAGAGGATAAAGAATGAACTATGATACCCAATGGGAAGAAAGGGGAGAAACCAAGAAAAACAAAATTAAATGCTTATCATGTATTTTTTGAGTGCAAGACTATTACCCATGTTTTTTTCACTACTAAGGGAGGGCATATTATCAAAAAAATTCATTAGAGAGATGTTATATTTTTCATTTTTCCACTTTCTCGTGATTTTGAACTTACCTCTCCTTGGTTATGGAGTAACCGATATAGAGCTATAACTGACATTCTTGTAGATCTACAAGACCGTCTGATGAGCTTGTGGCTAGTAAAATATTGTGGTAAGCTAGGGAATAATGTCTCTATCAAGAGGGGTAAATGGGTTGGTTCAAAAGGGATATCCCATGAAAATGGGTAACACTATTTCGTGTGAAGCACAGTGACGGTGGTGTGATGAGGCCATGAAAAGAATCCTTTGTAAACTATAATTCATAGAAACTATAATTAGAGAGTTTTATAAACTCTAGGCCAAAATCCTACTCTAGGTTGAGAGTTTGTTTCCTACCCAATAAGATTATTGTATTGAGAGAAATGTGCTCATATGATGTCATTTTTTTGTTTTAATCTATTTTGATCAATAACAAAAATTGTACTTCAATTACAAAAAATAAAAAAATATAGTCCAAGATTTAGTGCAATTTTTGTAGATTGTGAGCATTTATTTTTTCCATTCATTGAATAGTCATCTATAAAAAAAAAAAAATTATGTCCATGTAGGTCATGCATTATTTTTCACTAAAATTTTAAAGTATGTAGTTAATAAACATCATATTTATCCCACTATATGTACATAAATATTACAAAAAATGATTGCGAAGGTAAGAAAATTTTCTATAATCTTGTCTTTACTTCAAAGTGAAATTCTTAAAGAAAATATGAGTCTTGAGGACTTAAGAAAATTTTCTATAATCCTGTCTTTACTTCAATGTGAAATTCTTAAAACAAATATGAGTCTAGGGTTGAAGTTGAAGAAATAAAAAAAGTTATAGTTTTATTTATATAAAAAAAAAATCTTACCCATTTTCTTATTTTCACCAAGCCTTTATTTCATCCAATGGTTTACCACTTTAGGATTCCAATACAAAAATTAGTGGAATATATTATTTTTTCATATAATGGAGCACTCGATGATAAGGATTCCTAATGGACTATTGTGCAGAAAAAGGGAATATCATCCCTTCTGTTCTATTGGGCTTAGGGAAGGAGATCTAGACTCGTTGAAGGATGGTGACATGCTTAGAGGAGTTCTCGTGAGGGTTTTTATGACATATGGTTGATTTTTCTAAGTTCTTTATCATAATGGGTTGGTTGAGTGAGATTAGATACTTTGAAGAGTTCACCTTAATAACATCATGGTCTAGTGATGGAATCCAATACTAATTCCTATAGTTGGGTATTGAATCCCTCCTCAGAAACACATTTAGCGAAATTGCATGTGATCACATATAGCTACCCATGTTTATTTATTTGTAGAATTCTTTATTTATATTCTATTATGATATTGTGTGAGGTGGGTTAACAATGTAGCAATTTTGGAATCGAACTTGGATGAAATATTTTTTTTAAACATGCATATAGGTTATTCCTATTAAGAAAATTCACAAGATTATTTTGTATGCATGTTAAGTTCTACCACAATTGTATATAATGTTAATCATGCAATTGGTTTTGTATGGAAAATTGTTTATCAAGTTCTAGGAAATCGGTTTGGGCTCACAATTAGGGAATCTATAATGGAATGAAGGAGTATAATTTTAATGGAATACCTCAACAACCATTGTTTTTTCACTTAGTATATCTATCAAATTCATTCATGGCATACTTTTGATTCAATTTTTATCTCCCTTTTTTTTCAACCATTTCCGAATATAAATTTTCAATTGAAATATTCCCTATGTTCCTAAGATATTCTAGGTACCTATTTATTCATGATAATTTCCATGCCCTCTTTTATTTCTTCCCCTAGTATGTTAATCCCAATATGTTATCAAATTTTAACCTACTAATACTCTGCATGCTTCGTCCCTACTCTAGCACTTAAAACCCCTATTATTTTCCTTTCTTAAGCCACAATAAGGTTGTTCAGGGTTTCTTTCTTCCCATACCTTATGAAATATCTACCATTCCCATATGCAATTAAAACACACCTAATAATTTATCTATATCTATAGGTAGATTGATAATATATTGGCATTGCACATAACATAAGTCAACCAAACATAATATTTTAAAAATCGATGGTTACAAACCAATGTAGATAAGACTCGTAACATACATATTTATAAATATAAATATATAAAAAATTGTACTATAAAAATTATAATCAAAGAAAATGGTACAAGGAATTAATTAGTATATATGATGGCAATGATGATTACCGTCTAGCACCCAACATAGGTCTATCTTTGAACTACAAAAATATTTTCATTTCAATTTATTTTTTATTCCTCTAGATACTTAATAGATCAAAAGTTAAGATATATTTACACTAATTTAAATAATAATAATAAAAAAAACAATGAAACAATGAAAATATTTTGACATACATAAATGAATTTTCTAATTGTCACTTTGTAAGTCAATGCTAGTGAATCATATTTCATTTCTTCTCACCCCATCATACCTATTTAGATTGTGAGGAAGTTATTAGATCTCGTTTCTTCTTTGATTTCATTACAATAAGAAATAAATTGGGATTGTTTCTAAAACTATCAACATAGGGTTTCTATAAACAACTATTGTGCAAATCTAGAAAATGTATAATATGGTAATAGGTGTATGGCCCAAAAATATTATGTTGTTGATACATAAGAATATATGGAAATATGGAATATGGACACACTTTCATGACAAGGAGTGCGACACATATGAGAAGATAGCCCATGGGAAATACTTATTAGAAATCACCATTGGCAAAGATAGCCCATATGAAATATTGATTAGAAATGACAATTGACAACGTGAGGCCACACTCAAGGTTTCTAACTATTTTCGTCCTATCAATTGTGAGTCTTAGGAAAGAAATCCTTAACTGAGATCAATTCCTATCAAAGATATAGGTATGAACTCCTAGAGCAAGTTTATTATGGTGATAGAATTGGTTAAGGTTAATGCTTATAAAGAGATAGGCCCTATCGTGAGGGTTGAGATTGCAAATATGAAACATCAACCCAAAGGTCACCAAAGAAATAGAGGGAGTCATTATGATCACCTTATGAATATAACATACAAATAAAAATAGAAAATGGAAAGAACCTCGTCCACCATAAAATAAAAATGACAATGATAAGGTTATTTTTATGAGGTATGGTTGAGAATTTCTACAATATCATAGTGATAGATATATAAGCCTTGAATTTCACAAGAGATAAACTGACAATGGCTTAGGTGTGGTTCAAAAATTCTACCATTTCATAGTCATTGATATATAAATCAATGAGTTATAGAAAAAAAACCATCCCTCACTACATCGCTATAAAATATTTTATTATAGGGAAGTGTGGCTTCAAAGAAGATAATCATTATGTAACAAGAAGAGTGGGAATCCTCCATGAGCTAGAATCTCTTGAGAGAAACCATACTAAATGCAAAAGTCATAAGAGAATTGGAGGAGAAATATGTTCTATATCAAGGTGACATCTTACCTTAATGAAAACTAATGGGCTGTAATCTCTTGAGAGAAACCATAGTAAATGAAAAATTCATAAGAGCATTGGAAGAGAAATATGTTCTATATTAAAGTGACATCTTACCAAATGAAAACTAATGATTAAGATCAATGAGATATGTTATTGATAATTCAACCATAGATTCTTAAAGTGCTTCTCCCTCCCCTTTATTAACTTTTGACCTATTAAGTGTTTAACAAAGTCTAGCAAAATGCCAAATAAGAAAGAAAATAAGAATAAATGACAAAGAAAACAAAAAGGGTTATTAATCCATGCCTTTGGTTCCCAAAATTTTGAGATATAACAAAACTTGTTATCGATTGATGCGTTAAGAAGGAGACCATCAAGAAAATTAAAGCCACTTATTACTTTCATTTTAAAAGTAGTTTAACTCTGAAAGGAAATGAACCTCATTTACTTATTTTATTTGTAATATTAATGAAGATATATATTATTGTATTTTAAATAAATAAATTCATTTAATTAAAAGAAAAAAATTTCTACCTATATGAGATTTTGTTTCAAAACTTGTACATAAAACAATAACTTGAAAGTATCACTCATTTAAATTGATGGCTATATGTACTAGCAAACTTCTTTATCTAAACCTATAAAGAAAGTAGTACTTTTGAGAAGTTGAGAATATCACTCATTTAAACTTTGTACATGAAACATTGACTTGAAAGTATCACTCATTTAAACTGAGCAATACTATAGGAATCCATATATTACCGAGAAACATTTTTTAAACATGAATTTGAGTCCGCCTATGGAATAACCTCTTAATATTGCTAATGAGAGAATTATACACACTCACGATCGAAAATGGCTCCCGTAATCCTATGAATCGTGAGATTCAAGACTTTATGTTCGGTTGGGTTGGTAGTTGCATGAGCATCGAATAATTAACGTTGGTAACTATGTTGGAAGTAGTAGGAAATATAGGATAGGAAATTCGAGCTAGGGTTGGATTGTGGTTTGTTATTATGTTGGTGTATATTGGTAATTGTATATAGAGTTTTTTATAAATTTATGAAGTCGTTGGATTTGGGTGAGTATGACATATTTTCTATTTTTAATTTAAATCGACGTATAAATAAAATGTTTTTCTAATTTAAATCAATGTATAAATAAAATGTTTTTTCCATTATTTTGGTTTATGCTGGTAACTCGACGTAGAGGTTATTTGTATCATTGTATGAAGTCATCAGATTTATATAATTAAATTAAATTAAAGTATGTAAAGATAATATATTTTTTTGAATTAATTGAACATATTAACTTATTCATAAATTATTCATGTTCTTTTGCTTATGCATGTTTAACATTATATAAATAAAATGTTTTCAATTATATTGGTTTATGTTTGTAATTGAAGGTAAAGGTGGAGTGTTAGATCGTTTTATAATTAAATTAAATTAATGTAGGGATAATATATTTTCTTAAATTAATTGAACTTATTAACTTATTCATGTTTTTTGGTTTATGTATGTTTAACATTTTATTTTATTTTTTTTCATGTGAGAGTTTTATAATTAAATTAAATTAATGTAGGGATAATATATTTTCTTAAATTAATTGAACTTATTAACTTATTCATATTCCTTGGTTTATGCATGCTTAACATTTTCCATGTGAAAGTTCATATTAAGAAGTATTGATTTACACTTTTCTGAGTTTAGAATTAAAGGAAGTCCACTTATAATTGAAGTAATGGTCCCATGTGGAAGTTCATATTAAGAAGTAGTGATGTATGCTTTTGTGAGCTTGGAATGAAAAAAAGTCCACTAATAATTGAATTAATGGTGATGGTTTAGAGATGCAAGACGATGTTTGAATTTATGAAGTAACTAATATAGTAGACATGGTATCATAAAAATGGTAAGAGAATAATGTGTTAATTCTATCATTATATTTAGATACATATAGAACATGTAAACAACAACATGTTAATTCTAAGAAAAACATTACTTGTATCAAAAATATTATTCCTCAAAAATGATTCATAAATATTATTCTTGTACCATCATCACATAGGTGCATTTATATAGTGACAAATGTTCAATCTTCATCTATACATTCATGTAATAATTCTTCTTTCTTCAATTCCTTGTAGAAGAAACAATGGAAGCGCAATGGGGATGGGCCATGGTACTAATGATAGAGCTTAAGAAGCCAGATGACAAAGGGGGAACATAGGAAGAGGTGGAGGGTTGTTGAGGTCCTCCTCGATCTCATCCTTGTCAGGGGGATGAACTTGACACAACAGACTAAAGAAATATACCATTTGTTGTTTCCACTCAAACTCAAGGTTTTAGCAAAGGCCCCCTATGTGGATGATCCTCATCTCCTTTCTATGCTCTGTGACAATCCCCTCGCTAGATCCTCATCTCCTCACCATGCACTAGAACATTTGTAGAGAAAATTAGTAGCCTACAAGATAGCTTTACCTTGAACCAAAGTCATTTTATAGAGGTCAAAAAAGTTGGAGAGACTACAAAAGACAAGAATGATTAAAAGGATAAGATTGAAGAAAGTAATAGCATTGAAACAACTAAAAAATGTTCCAAACAAAGAGTAGATAATGTGAAACATTCCTCTATACCGGTCAATAAATACAACATTCATGTGAGAGTGATGTTGGGTAGGTGTTATATTATTTGCATGTGTTTTTGGGGGCACGTCAAAGTTGACAACTGCGTCTAACGATCCCATCACCTATCACTCTTTGTGGGCACGTGCATTAGGCACTTTCTTGGGGGGTTCCCGAGGGGGA
>SNQJ01S0030795.1:32119-60585 GCA_010110895.2 Picea sitchensis
GGCTTCGGGTGGTGGAGGGTTGTTGAACTCCTCCTCGATCTCATCCTCGTCAGGGGGATGAAGTTGACATAACAGACTAAAGAAATATACCATTTTTAGTTGACACTCAAACTCAACGTTTTAGCAAAGGCCCCCTATGTGGATGATCCTCATCTCCTTTCTATGCTCTGTGACAATCCCCGCGCTAGATCCTCATCTCCTCGCCATGCACTAGAACATTTGTAGAGAAAATTTGTAGCCTACAAAATAGATTTACCTTGAACCAAAGTCATTGTATAGGGGTCGAAAAAGTTGGAGAGACTACAAAAGACAAGAATGATTAAAAGGATAATATTGAAGAAAGTAATAGTGTTGAAACAACTAAAAATTGTTCCAAACAAAGAGTAGATAATTTGAAACATTCTTCTATACCAGTCAATAAATATGACATTCATGTGAGAGTGATATTGGGTAGGTGTTATATTATTTGCATGTGTTTGTGGGGGCACATCAGATTTGACAAC
This sequence comes from Picea sitchensis, assembly GCA_010110895.2. NCBI lineage: Eukaryota > Viridiplantae > Streptophyta > Pinopsida > Pinales > Pinaceae > Picea > Picea sitchensis. Next base: position 32,623 of record SNQJ01S0030795.1, read on the forward strand.
TGCCTCTCACGATCTCATCACCTATCACTCTTTGTGGGCACGTGCATCAAGCTCTTTCTTGGGGGGGAAGGATCACCCCCCCCCCCNTTCCCCCCCTCACCTTGGTTAAACATATGTTTTGGCTTCGGGTGGTATCCCAGAGCTTACGGGGTTTAAGGAAATGCCTCGAAAAAAAAAATTGGGAAGTTTTTTCTATTTTTAGTGGTTTTCAAAATTAATCCTCGATTAAGGGATTAGGGTTTTGGTAGATGTGAGATACCTAAAATATTGTATATATTTTATTGTGAATGGTGAAATTAATACTATGAAGAGTTGAAAGGTGTGGCACCAAAGAAGGATAGTTTTCTCCCGGTTAAGGGTTTCCAGAGTAAATATCTGTGTAATATGTGTATGAGCCATTGATTACTTTCTATTTTCCTTTAGAATATTTATCCATTTTTTACTTCAAAGGTTTAAACTTACAAGTGAGAAGAGGCCAAGTGACTAATAGACATAACCTGGTAGAGAGCGTATGACTCTCATAATTTTAATTAAAGATTTGATCAACATTTTCTCTTTCAAAGATTAACCTTTTCAATCAAGATATGATTTGAATCAATTTTAAAGAAAATATCAAATTTATTTTCTTGAATGACAGACTCGACGAGAAAATATTAGTGAATTAATCAAACTTTTGTAATACCTTGTCCCTATATGTAATAACGTCCTTCTAATTGGTAGGGAATCAATAATGAAATAAGGTACGTTGTGCCTCAATAAGATAATCTTGAGAAATTATTATGCTAATGAATGAATACTGTGGACTTATTAAATACTATATACTAAGTAATAAGGTTTCAATTTAATATCATTTTAAATTGTATGGTACCTCAAAAGTAGGATCTACCTAGCCATTGAAACACATAAATTGTGCATCCTTCTCCATTTGATCGCAAGTTATTGCATGCCTTCTCTACATTATAAGCCATGTTGCAAGGGGGTCTTTTGTAACTACTTAATATCGTAAGTGGTTGCAGTTGTGTCAAGAGTGATCATCTTATTTATTGACTAGCAATGTGACTCGAGCACTTGTAATTATTCTACATAACTAAATGAGAATGTACATTTGTTTTAATAACAATATACATTTTCATAAATGAATGTATAACAATGGCTAATAAATACTAAAAATTAATAAATACAGAAGCCAAACATAGCTATAATCTACAGTACCTAAAAAAATGTTACAATGAGATGCAAAAAATAAGGAACTAGTGTGCACAAGCAAAGAGTAATGAAACAATACCTCCATATTCTATTGTAGAAACTGGTGCTCGCAAGTGAGAGAGAGTGAAGGATAAATTTCTAGATGAATAACCTACACATCATTTTAAAGGAGAGAAAACCCAATAATACTTCCATACAACACAATAGTGATTGTTGTAACAAAAATACTATTCATGGACTTCCCAAAGACGATTTTTTTTGTCAAATTAATGTCTTTGCATCCAGACCATGAGTCTTCTTTTGCAGTGTGAAAAAAAATTAAGATGATGTTTACTAGTGGGTGAAGGAGCTTAAAGTTGAAGAAGCTTATTTTCCAAAGTTTCACGATTAAGCCTGTAGGCTTGTCGGTCACATTCTTGGATGCTTACACCCTGCACCACACAGGATGTTACTCATCTCTTATGATTAAAATCCCACATTCATTTGAATAATATGAATTAATGAATCATGTGCATATTAATTATCATTGAATTTGTTGAGAAGCCTCCGATGGATAAATTAGTAAATATAAATGCAGAGATATGGTGGTCATCCCTAACCATTTCCCTAACCATTTGAATAGAAAAAAAAAAGTCATAAAGTTAAATTATCTAAATAAAAAGTCAAATACAACTACAAATCATTTGATTAGGAAAAATAATATCTCTAACCATTTAATTAGAAAAACAATATATAAAAAAAAAAACCTTAAATTAACATTTATTAATACTTAAATTAAAAATTATTAATTTGATAAATAAAATAGTCCCTACAACCTTTAAAGAAGAACTAATTAATATATGTATAAAATTTTCATACATTACATGTGAATTTTATGAAATATTGACTAAATATTTATATATTATAGTAATTTTAACTTTTATGAAATATTTATATACTAGTTTTCATCTTAAAACAACATTAAAAATTGTTGAAAGTGTGATGATCTAAACCGCCTTCTTATAGGGAACGGAAGCCAATATGATTTAAGGCTTTATTAATCTTGAGGTCTAACTAACTCATTTGACTAGTCGGCCACTTCCCACATTGAGCCACACATAATGGACAAAATTTGCCCCGACTTCGTGCACACAAATGTATGTGTTAATTATATTAACAAATACATTATTCATTTTATGTCATTTTTTCTCGAACAACTTCTTCAATGATAAAATATAAACCCAATACATGTTACTTCAGTCTCAATGGAGTGTGACGACGCAGAGTACATGTTAACTCATACCTCAATGATCGCATTGAAAGCACCTAAAAAAAACTCTCCTACAGTGACCGTGATAGGATGAGAAATTAAATTGCTTTCTCGTGAACCAAGTGAGACAACACCTAGATGAAGTTACATTTTAGAAGCTACAAGTCAAGTCCACAAATCCCAAACACATCAATAAAAAAAGTTTGCTAATGGGTGTTACGTTAGGTCATCACGTGCAAAACACTTCATCTATGTTAATTCCATCATTGAATTTATAGGTCTAGTCTAGTTATCATTTCCTAAAAATTTCCTTATCATAATAAAGTATCTATCAAAGTATCCTTATTTAGACCCCGTTCTAGGCAAGACCAAAAACATTGGATCTAAAGAAATCAAGACCTTGGATTGTGTATAATTCATAATGCTTAGCATCGATAGGCTAAAATATCGATTCTGATTTTAAGCATTATGATTACCATAACTATATATATATTTGTTTGTCATTCTCGTTTGTTAGATATATATTAAAAAATTTAAAAATATTTGGTTGATATAATATTTTTATATTGTAATGATAAGTTTTCAGCATTGATGGGGGGTAAAACATCGATTCTGATTCTAAGCATATTATATTATATTATATTATATAATATATATATATAACTATTTGGTTGATATAATATTAATATATTGCAATGGTAAGTTTTCATCTTAAAGAAACATTCAATGCAAATGCTATGGTAGATATAGTTGGTCAATATTCATAGACATTGGCTTTAGTAATTTAAATAATATTAAATTCATTAAATTTTTCAAAACCATGTGTTCTAAAAGAGTTTAAGATTCTTAGCTTAATTCATACTCATTTTTCAAAACCATGTGATAGGAGTTCTAAAACACTTTAAGGTTCTTAGCTTTAGTAATTTAAATAATATTAAATTTATTAAATTTTTCAAAACCATGTGTTCTAAAAGAGTTTAAGATTCTTAGCTTAATTCATACCCATTTTTCAAAACCATGTGATAAGAGTTCTAAAAGAGTTTAAGGTTCTCAGCTTAATTAATACCCTTTATTTATATAATGACAACTTGGATGTTGTGTATTAAAATTGATCTTTTCAATTCTAAGTCTTTGGATAAGCCTTGTAGGAGTGATGCATACTCAATATTATTATATTTTTTATTTGGAAGAAAAATCTATTACTATTGAGATTAAGTATGCTAAAAATAAAATTCATAATTTTATTAGAGTAAATATGAGGGTTTTTCTAAAAGAGTTTAAGATTCTTAGCTTAATTCATACCCATTTTTCAAAACCATGTAATAGGAGTTCTAAAAGAGTTTAAGGTTCTCATCTTAATTAATACCCTTCACTTATATAATGACAACTTGGATGTTGTGTATTAAAATTGATCTTTTCAATTCTAAGTCTTCGGATAAGCCTTGTAGGAGTGATGCATACTCAATGTTATTATATTTTTTATTTGGAAGAAAAATCTATTACTATTGAGATTAAGTATGCTAGAAATAAAATTCATAATTTTATTAAAGTAAATATGAGGGTTCATGATTTAATTCATAGTAAAGATTTTATAATTTTTTTCTTTTTAATATATTTAAAAAAATGGGTTTGAATTAAAAATTAATACTTATAACATATATTATATGTATTACATATAATATATGAGTGAATATGAGGGTTGATCATGATTTAATGCATAGTGAAGATTTTTATAATTTTTTTTTAGTATATTTAAAAAAATGGTTTTAAATTAAAAATAAGCATAAATTTATTTTAATTTTGAATTTATGAAATATTTTAAAAAAATTTAAAATTTTCTTTAATACCGGTCTTAAATTAAAGTGAATGGAACCATAGATTAAAATATTACATTTTATGCATTCTTTCAAGAACTTTAAACAATGGGTCACATGCAAGTGATAGTGGTTATTTACATACACATATCCCTTGATATTCAATTCCCTGTACATTTGAGAAAATGAGATTTTTTTTTTAAACCATAAGTGGAATATTTTATATTAAGTAAAAACTACAACAGAGAGACAAAAATAAATCTATATTCTAACGTATAGTTGTACACCATAACAAGTTTAGTATACAGAACATCCTAGAAGAGCTTAATGGTCTATATTCTACAAAATAAATCTAAAAACCTAAATACTTTGCAAAACATAAAAACTTTAAGAAAGGCATGACAATTCTTCTTCTTCCAATGTTTCCTTGGCTAGGTCTATGTCTTGCTTGATAAATTCCACATTCTCATGGATTTGTTGTATTGTTTCTTCTTTCATCAGTCTCCAGCAATTTTAGACGATTAATTGCATTTGATTGAAAGCTCCATACTACTCACACTTAGTCAAATTGACTACCATATTCTAGAGCATGTTACATTCTTCCTTTATAACATTGATATAATGTTTTTGATACAAAAAGGTTCCCATAATTGTTGTAATTTGGGTGGTGAAATGATGATCTTTCTCATGAATTTTCACTATAGCCATAAGGATTGGGATTATGTTAATCTAAATAGGATCACTGTGGCTTCATAATGCATGCCTTATCTTCTAAAGATCCCTTTAATCCATCTAAGAAATGAAACAATGCAATTATGAATGAAAATTTAGAAACTCACAACCATGTACAATGTGAATCCATTGATCAATTATCACGTCCCTTAGAGCCCAAAATAGATGTGGGCTTGACTTAGAAAAATTGAAGAAAGAAGCACCCAAACAATCACTAAGTAGGGGAATCCAACGTGGCAACAAATAATCTATGTTTGAGCTATCTAAGCACCACAATAGAGTAGAACATGAAAAAGTGAACCACCCATAATATAGAGAAAATGTATTCCTTACCCAAAAGATCCCAATTTGATCTAGAAAGGAGTCAAAATCGAAAGAGGGATGAGTCAAAAAGGAAAATTATCCTAGGGATAATTGGAATTCATCGAGAAATAGAGCATAATTTGTAGAGGGTGAAACCAACACAATGACTAAATCTCCATAAATCTACCTTGGAACAAACCCAATGACTACCAAATCTATAAAAAAATAGGAAACATGGATGGTATCTTACTCGCGATACATAAGAGAAATATAACCACACTCACTAGTTGGACCCAATTACCAAAATTCATTGGGCTAAAGATTGAACTTGTAGACCATAACATCCCTACAGAAAAGGATAATAACATATACATAATCCCACAATGGTAAAGAGAACAGAATTGTTTGGCTTTAATAGTCAACAACAAATACATACAAACATATATTGAAGTAAGGGACACCAGGAATTATCCTCAATAAACCTTGAAGGGGAAAATCTATATTACATTATAACATTCCATTTTCTACATTCTATTGTACAAATCGTCTCTTTATATAACCATGGTGAACATAACTACTAAGTCTCAATTAGGTAATTAGATCACATCATATCCTTAACCATCTCCACAATATCACCTTAAAACTCTCAACACAATCCATGAGATCCTCATCCCTAATATCTCTCATTATACTCATCTTTCACTCATACAAAGACATTAAGCATGGTCTAATTCATTACATTTATGAAATTATATATTTTATATATTATTCATAATTCAAAAGTATGAATTATTCCTCCATACTCCCCCTTAATGAATACTTGTGATTTCTTCCACTGATCATTGAATTGGTCCAATCTTCAACATCTTATTATGTTTTTTCTTCATATTATTTATTTGTCCTTATTCATTCTCCAACTTCAATCTTCTTATTGTACATGCATATTATAAAAATCATGTATGTTGAAGTCCATAGAAAAAATTTACCATCCATTAGAGTACATGGATTGCCAACCACTGTATTTGTCAGTTCTATAGGAAACTCTTTCTTGTACATGGTTCATCAACCATTCTCAAATCACAAATCTCATACATGTACCTGTAACTCCCCTTTCATCATCATCAATCATCATCTTGTGTATGATTTGGCTTACCTATACATCTCGACGTTTTAGTGGATTACCCTCAACCATTACATTTCTCATGTGGTTTCGACTCACCACATCAACTGATTTTTGGTTGATCATGAACCTTCCTCTATCATGACAAGTGGTTTCTTCTTACCGCAAACAACATATTACATCAAGTGGTTTCTAGCTGACCAAAAACCTTCACCATACAAATGATGGGGGAACACTTGTCTCTTCAAATCTTACATCAACATGGACTTAGGTACATATAACATGCCTCTTCATAACTTACATCATCATTTATTATGATGCAACATACTTCTTTATACAAACATAGGACCAATATCATCTTTGTTTCCATCATCAAACAATATTATCAAAGTGGATATTCAAACTTGTTTAGGGATCTCATTCTCTATGCATATAAAATTATTAAATACACGATACTATTTATTTACCTTACTTTTCTTCCTTCTTCATTCTTTGTCTTCTTTTGTTGTTGTATTCTTTGGTCCTTTTGTTTCTTCATTCTTATTGATATTTCAAAAACATTTCCTCATCCTTTTTCTTCCTTTGTCATGTCCAAGAGTCTTTTTGCTTCAACTTTCTCTGTCATGAAGTCTACATCTTCATCTCTCTACAACTTTCTTTCACTTTTCTCTATGGAGTTTGTATCTTCATCATTCTTCATATGTCTTCTTCTTCCTATAGCTCCATAAATGTTGTTTCTTGTTGAGGGACGTCTCCATCCCACAAGAAAACTATGGATTATACAATTATTTTCCACCTGGTCCTTTGATGGGCATCATCAGTTAACAATCTGAAATATGGAATCATACAACTTTTCTCCTAAGTTTACAGTACCTTTTCCCTTGATCATTGATTTTCCATTTACAACTTTTGAATAGAAAGTGTTGGTCACTCCTTTTCCTATCGCAAGTAGAGACTGGTCACTCCCTACAAAAATGCAGGTTGTGACCAGGTCTTTTACTCCTTTTTTAGGATCGATTTCGTGAGATGATATTGAACCCCAGATTCTTCATGGTTCGACGTTGAGAATATTTTAATATTAAGCATGGAGACCTTATCCAAATTACCCTTTTATATTATCTCTACTATCTTATAAATAATGGGGGCCTCTCATGGGAAAAGGGAGGAAAAGGATGAAAAAAAACTCATTATGGTAGTTTGATTAGAGAGCTTGGGCAAGGAATTTATGAAAAGACTGCATCAACTTCTTTGTAAGGTTTAATCCATTTGTTTTTATCAATAGAAGATGTATAATATGTTTCCCACTACTCGTATGTGTATGTAACTTCTTTGTTTCCTTGTGGAGAAATTAATGTTTTCATGTGTTATGATACATTATTAGATATATCATTAATTTATACATGATTATTTTAATCTTGCAAAACTTTTTTGTGTCTCTATGTGTTCATATATAAGATGGTAATATAAAAGGGCATCTTCGTGGAAGCTAACAGCTAAGGAGCATGCAAGGAAACCGTTAGATCATCGGGCAAGCCCTTGATTCCATCAACTTGTAGATAATTTTTGTGTATGAATTAGATCTAGGAAAATATGTTGTTTACATATGTATTCTGTCTTAGGTCTATGAGGAGTCTAAGGATGGTATCTCCTATAGGGTAAAAATATCCTACAACATACTGGCATATCCACTGGGGAAGCCACTACTGCTTAGTTAGTTTTTCTTCCTCAATTTCTTTGATTTGTCTTTCCAATATCCTTACTTGTTGTAAGCCCCAATTTCTATTCTTGATCTATGAGTAAGTCTTTTTCGAGGCTATTTGCAAAGTCTTAGTATCATATCTAATAGATCCGCTTCATATCTATTGCTTTTTGCAATCATATGGTTGTGACGCCAAGACTACAACTCTTTTCATACTCAACCACATCATTTCTAGATTTGGTGTACCCAAATCAATCATGGCCGATCATGGATCACACTTTTATAACAATATGATGAATGAAATAGCCACTTTGTTACATTTTGACTAGGAACGCTCTTCCCCTTATTATCCCCAAGCAAACAGACAAGTTGAGTCTATCAACAAGGTACTCAAAACGATGCTCCAATGGATGGTAGGGAAACATAAGTCAAAATGACACCTTATGCTATTTTCAACATTATGGGTATACCAAAATTTTGTGAGAACTGATACTGGTTATACACCTTTCCAACTCATTTATGGGTGAGAAGAATTACTTCTCATTGAATGTGAAATACCCTCCTTAAATCTAGCTATCGAAATTCTCCCTGATACTTCCACTGATGAAGAACGAATGCTTTACTTGTCTCATCTTAATGAATGTCAACGAGATGCCACCATGGATAACAAATCACATAAAATATGAGTTAAATCCTAGTATGATTGAATCGTACATGCTCGAGTCTTTTCAGAAGGAGACTTGGTCTTGGTTCATGACCAAGACCATGAAAAGTTAGGAGTAGGAAAGCTCGAACCATTATGGAATTTCCCTTATGTCATAAAATGCACATTACAAAAAGGAACCTATGATTTGGCAGAATATGAGGGAAACCCTTTATACAAGCCTCACAACAAGATCTACCTCAAAAATTATTATGCATAAGGTTAGCGCTATCTAGTGCTTTTGTATTATATGTATCATAGTGTGGTGTGATATATTTTTTTTCCTCTTACTGATGCACTTTGTTGGTATGCTTATCTTTCTTGGTTCTTTATTGGAAGATGTTGATGACCTCTTATTCCTATATTGGATACACGAATGGAGCTAGCATTAGCACCTGGAATATCGCTTCCGCTACCTGGGTAATTTTCTCACCCACAAACGAACTGGTGAGTTCAAGGGGAATCTTCCGCGTTCCTACAATCAACAACATTGTATAATATACTGCGGTTATCAAAATTATGTACGAATTTTTATCTTTAGGAATTCTTCATTTGATTGTTAGGTTGGACTCTGAACTTGTAGTTTCATAATTAAACTCAGCATACTTTATTCGACACCCTATTCTTTTTTGTAAGTATTTGAGGGCATGTCTCCTTGAGAGATAATTTTATTTTATTTATTATGAACATATCCCAAGGGAATTCAATTAGTTATCTAACTCGTTAGCAACTTATGTATTAAATTGGCATCTACAACATTACGAAAATTAATAAACCAAGCATTTACTACATACATTCCAAAATATTTGTACACATGAGTAAAATCCACAAAGTAAACATCCATGTATATATAGAGAGTATTCAAAATACATCATAAGTGTAGCATAAAAAAATTAGGTCATGTTCCCATACATACAAATACAAGTCACATACGAGTGCAACACAAAAACTGTAAAGCTACAATACTAATGATCATGTGGAGCTCTATGTTCATGATAACATATTACAACCCTTGTTCATTAGATGTATCTTGGGTGGTTGGGAAGAATGATTGTTACCCTCCCCACCCAGGTTCAATTCCTTGTAAGTGACATGTTATTCCCTTAGATGGGACTATTCCGAAAATTCTCTGCCTCCCTATGTTCCCTCACGGATTCCAGGGAGTTAACGTGGAGTAGCGAGCACCTTTAGTGGCGTGAACCACATGAAAAGAAAAAACATATCACAACCCTTTCAACCTTCAGTAGGAGGCAGGATAATTTACCACCTACACCAACAATATGCCTCTACGTTTGTACAGAAATATTGTCCATATGTTGTATTGAAATATCGACAATCAATGCCTCAAGGTTTTCCTCAAGATCCTTTAAAAGATCTGCCTAGGGCCCTATGCCATGTTGTACACTAGAAGCTCCCATGTACTTTCCACATCGATGAAGGGATAACATCTCTTGTAGACAAAACGATGCACAATATGAAAACCCACATAATTAGTCATGCTACATACAAAAAAAAAACATATATTTAAAAAAAAATGAAATATTCCTAAAATTTTAAATATTTTTTTGCAAAACATTCTTACCGATATCATCGCTCCATTCCTCTCCATCAGGAAGTACCATGTCAGGGTTCGCTCGATAATCCATAGTCCTGTAAGCATAATCCTCTATGGTTTTGATATGCTCATCCCACCAACTGAATAAATCATCTCCAAAATGTGGTTGTCTACCTCCCTCGAGATGTGACAACAACTTTTTCTATTTATTCATTTTCGGATCCCTCAATCCAACCATAGGCCATGTCACCCAGGGGTGATATGTAGGAACCCACTAAAAAAATAATGATAAGAGAATTGATCCAACCAAAATTGCTTCTGTCATCATATTCTGCGTTTGGTCAATTTCTCCTTCATGCTTACCAAGACCCTTGAACACCAATTGTATATTTTAGGACTTGAACACATCACGACATAACTAACATGACTCCTCAAATCCAAGTGAGTCCCCATGCTACCTTCTTCCCATGTGTTAGTATATAGAATGGTACACAAGGAAAGGTTTGTCACATGTCTAATTACCAGCTTATTGTTGCTCTTCCTCGTCCCCAGACGACAATATTGCCTCATATAGGAATCAACAAGCTCAGATGAACCCTCCCTACCTTCAAATAGCACTACCATGCCCCCTCACTGTAACAATCCGATGAGGAAATTTATATCCTCAATCTCAAAATTCAACACATGCTCTTGAACCATGAAATGTTGCTCATTGGGATCCCACATGCCAATCAACCACTCCAACATTAATTGTTGTTCCCTCATACTATGGCACAAGAAGACATTTTCTCCCATTGTTGCTACGCTGCAACCAGGTAGAGATGTTTTCTCCCCACTTGTATCCACATAGAGACCACATATTTATGGTCGCCAGTCACTAGGAAATACCCCTACATAGGGAGACTATCCCTGGTTGGTCTCCCCCTTACCAAAAAATGGAAGCGATTGGTCGATGCCATGGATTTGGAAGTGACTAGTCTCCCTCATCCTTTGGATACATCCGATCAAGGATTCCTGGATGCTAACCCGATAGAGGGTCCCATTCCACCGCACAAACCTGATATTTTTGGGCCTCACTACAAGAAAAGTTTTTTGTAAAATAAAAAAAGAAAACATGGGTTTGTTAAGTAAGGTTGAGATTTCTAACCTGAAAAGTAGCAGGTGATAGATCTGTGGCCCAATCTCTCGAAATCACCACCAAAAATTTCTACACAAAAATATCTTTTCCACTTTTTTACCAAGGGTAACAAACAAAATGAGGTAAAAGTCACCTTTACCCCATATATTTACTATTTTTTCCATTTTTAGCAAACTAGTCTTCAAAATAACCCTTTTCAGATTTGATAAATTAGTTTTTTAATTTTTTGGGACTTTATCTTTTTATGAATCTCAATTATTCTTTTGGGATACATATTAACATTTGTTATTGCAGAAATGGACTCACTTTCATTATGATATCGATTCAATCATCCGTAAGTTCTTGAAACTTGGCATTGAATATTAGGGTTGTGGTTTCCCCCCCTTTTTTGATGCATCCATTTTTACACCACTTGATTTCCCTCCTTATTCCATAAGTTCAACCCCATTCGAAATGCAACATTATCCCTTCCATTATTTTCATGTCATATTTTGGGTGGTAGAGCCTACCTTTCATGGGCATCCTAGATTAGCACCCATTACTATCATTCGATGCATATGCTGAAATTCTAGGGCCCCAGACCCTTTGTAACTCTTAGTTTTTAAAAATTGAGCCACATTCACTCTCTTTCCATAATTGTTTTCCTTCATGGAGAGGGTTCCCAACACTTTATGTTATTGTTGAATGGTCACACCTATGATTTTGTTTTTCTACTTGTCATTGCTATATCCACGCATGATTCCATTGCTTACCACACCATAGCCATGCTTAATCAATAGCCATCTAGTTTCTACCATATACAACACCTCTGGACGAGAACCATTGTTATGAGTGGCCATCATTTTCCATGTCCTGTTGCAGTCTATTTCTTAAATTCACATTCCTTGTGCTTGGAACTTCATTGCAATCCACTCGTTCTCTCCAACCGAGCTTACTATTACCCCTTTGTCACGCTCGTTACCAACCATGAGAAAGGTACACCCTGGAATCTCCATTAATATTTTTTTCAGACTCCCTAAACATGAAAATATTGTCGAGTGATCTTGTTTTCTTTCACACTCATTAAATGGATTCGAGCGAATGTCTATTCAATGTAACTTTACCTCTTTTTTGGACTGTATGGACTAATTACATAAAATGAATGTTCTAGTCAAGCTTGGCTAGAAGTGTTATCCCTTCTATTCTTTTACCCTTTTTTGGGCTTGGGAGACAAAATTTACGAAAAATAACACCCTTGGAGTCTTCTTTGTCCTTTCAAACTCTCTAAATATGAAATGATGAATTGAGCACTATTATTCACCTTAGGCTCAACAATAAATCCATGGGTGATAACATCAAGCATACTTTAATTTTATTCCGTGCTCACTTAAACATGAAAGAAGTAAAAAAGAGTGGGTTTTTTTTTTCCATCTAGTCATCTTCACACATGGTAGTTATTTATTGATTCACCCTTGAAAAATGCACATGATTCACGTCTATATACAACAGTTGGGTTATCCATTGTCTCTGAATCATTACCATATCCATGAGTTCTCATACTCCATCGAATCATTACTCTTCTAGTCTCCCATGGTGATTTTTTTGGTCGTTCTCAAGTCAATGTTGCCAAGTCAAGTTATTTCTCATATTGACTTGTTCAAGGCAAGTTAGCATGTGTTGGCCTTTTGTATTCCTTTAGCCGATTCCTCTCGACCATCCCTGCGTCAGTTGTTCTCTACCATTAAATTATTCACACCATATACCTTTATATGTTTCATTTTGATTGATGGGGGATACATCAAGGCCCTCCTTCGATGGTTTTCATCATGTCAACTCTAGCTCATTATCCAGGTTTGAAATCTAGAAACTAGTCAGTACCCTAGGACTTGCAGACATCGGTGGTAGGATCCATTTCAGTTTTACATTGGGTTTGTATCATTGGATAATATCGAATGAATCTATGAGTGTTCAAATTCAACTCATGTATTCACACCCGCTAGATTGTACTAGGTATCTTGGGGTCCATTATTATCATCGGTGGATTACCTCATGTCTATTAACAATATACATTATTGACTGATAATCAAATGATTTCTACCATGCTCGACATAAAATCATTTATTATCATCTTGTAAATTCATACCATTGGGATTTGGGATGAATACCTTGTGTTGCGACAACCACATTCCTTCATGGAATTTTCCTCCCAAGTTGTGATGGAGTTATTCATTAGTACCTTAGAGATCACTTGGGCATCGAGTCCTCTCACTCATTTGTATACTGTGACATATATCCACATTTGTATTTGGTCATGGCTATGTTTTCAATTGTGACATGGATCCATAATGAATATTTTTGTGGGCATGATCTAATTTTTTTCATTGTGCATGGGTTCACAGTGTATTATTTTTGGCAACTATGCTTAGTTTTTATTACTAAGCATGGGTATGCCAGCCTTGGGGATGTTATTATTGCGCTGGACTGATGGTGGTTTCTTTCCAGGTTCCTTTACTCAAAGATTTGTGATTTTATTCATAAGGTATTTCGTCCATGAGACACCTCTTCTTCCCTCACACATCAAGGGGAATCTGTTATACAATTATTTTCCTCCTAGTCCTTTGAAGGGCATCATCTAAGGGTTATCAGTCTGAAACATTGAATCATACCATGTTTCCCCTGATTTTACAACACCTTTTTTCTTAGTTTATAGTTTTTAATTTACAACCTATGACCAAAAAGTGTTGGTCACTCCTTGTCCTCTTCAAAGGAGTGACCAATCACTCCCTGTAAGAATGTAGTGCGCGACTGAGTTTGTTACTCCCTTTTTAGGATTGGTTTCGTGAGATGATATTGCACCCCAATTTATTCATGGTTCGACCTCAAGAAGATTTTCATATTGGTCATGGATATCTTATCCTAATTACCCTTTGATCTTATCTCTACTATCCTATAAATAATGGGGGTCTCTCATGGGAAAAGGGAGGAAAAAGATGAAATAAAACTCATTCTGGCAGTTTGATTATAGATCTTGGGCAATGAATTTGGGAAATGACTACATCAACTTCTTTGTAAGGAGTAATCCAAATTTGTTTTATCAATAGAAGATGTACAAGATGTTTCTCTCTACTTGGATGTGTATGTAATTTTTATGTTTCCTTGTGGAAAAATTAATGTTTTCATGTGTTATGATACATTATTAGATCTATCATTAATTATATGTGATTAGCTTGATCTTGTGAAAGGTTTTTGTGTATCTATGTGTGCATATATAAGATAGTAAGAGTGATGGGTATCTTTGTGGAAGCTAGCAAATAAGGAGCATGTAGGGAAAACTGTCACATCACAGGGTAAGCCTTCCATTCTATTAGCTTGTAGATTATTTTTGTGTATGAATTAGATGTAGGAAAATTTTTCATTTACATCTCTATTCTGTCTTGGGTCTAAGAAGAGGCTAAGGGAGTTATCTCCTGTAGGGTGAAAATATCCTACAACAATATGACACTAGATTTCCAAACTCATTTGACACACTAATGCCATTATTTGAGATAACTTAAATTTTACTTGACTATAAATTTGTCTCAGGTGTCGGGTACCACCAATCATGCATCCTTCCTCATCAAGATATTTTGTTAGATATTCAATTCTTTTTTTAACAAACAATTCCCAATGTCGAAATGGAAAGTTCTAACATGAACTCAAATTTGTGACGCTTTGAATGACAATGACACTTTAAAAAATCATAACTCTAACTTATTTTTTACTCCAAATACTCTCTCGACTTTGTATTTACTTTTATTTTCTTCTTTGCTCCAAGAAATATTATAAACTTGAATTAACCATTGCATCATATTTTCCATGAGTTTGATCATGAATCACTACAACTTCAACACATGAGTAAGACTCATGAAAATAACCTTTTTATACATATTTTCAAAATGCTAAGACTCGTATTCAAATACATTTTCAAAGAAACATTAAACCTTGAAGTGGACATTGACTCATTGCCTCAAGACTTTATATTTAATAACAAAAATCGTCACTTGACATGGACTTGCATAATATGAACCCCTTTTACCAACTTTGGAAATCTTGGACACCCTTTCTAAACAAATTTATCAAATAATCCATACATAATTTAATAACTTAATGTAAAAAAAAACTATAATGTTCAGCATACCATGTTTTCCAGACAAGCTACTAGGGTATCAGAAGTATCAGAAGGACTTATTCGATAGATTCTCTCCATAAAAAAAAAAAAAAATGTTCATCATCCTGTAGCTCCTTATTCATGTTTTCTTTTAGTGAGAGGCTTTCAAAAATGATTTTGTTGAACTAAGCTTCTGAGTGTGATTCCTGTTAATTATATATGTAACCTCAACTATATGTGAGTGTACATTGCCAGTTATCTTAGCCAACTATACGATTATTTCTTGATTTTCTTGATTTTCTGAAGCTTATTTAGCTCAACTTTTTTCTCTTAATGAATATCTCTCTTCTCATTCCTTCTTTCCAATTTTGTCTTCTCTGTATTATCTTATTTGCTTCTCGTTTTTTCATGGTATCAGAGATTAGGACGTAAGACTCTTCACAGTTCCTGGAGAGCATCCTGATCCTAAGAAGAAGAGAGCAGAGCTTACACTGTCTCGCAGATGATAGCACGAGATGCAAGAATCTTCACAAAGCTTGGAGAGTAGTCCGCAGTCCACAATATGCTCAAAYGATCGTTGGAGAAAGAAAGAGTGAGGAAGCAGAGTTGTAGAAGGATGAAACAATTAAAGATTTGTGAGCATTTAAAGAATTCGTGAAAGATTCACGTAATTATTTCTTATGGAAAACGTTTGTAGAAGCAACAAAGAATAAACTACATCAATCGTAAGCTTGTACGCTAGAAAGGATATGAGCCTTTAATTAAGCTCAGAAATGACGAGCCCGTAGGTAAGGAAATTTTTTTTTTCAGCCATAATATCTGAGCGAGAGCAAGATCAACCATCAAATCATGAAAATATTAAGTCACGACCATCAGATGTCATTGGAGAGAGATCGACGGTGGGAAGGCATTGCAAGGATCAGAGAGGAAATTAAATTTTGTGCATGTTGTGAGGTCGCAATCGCTCAAGATCGTTGATCTTTCTATATCAATAGATCAATGGTGGATATCGATCCCACTACAAATGATCATCTTTGCATTGAGGGGATCGAAGAGGAAATTAAAGTTTGTGCAAGTTGTGAGCCCACAATCGCTCAGGATCGTTGATATTTCTAGATCATCTGATCAACGATGGATATTGATCCCACTATGAACGAGCATATTCTCTTTGTGGAGATCAGGAAGAAAATTAAATAATGAGCAAGTTTATTCTCTAAAATCACTCATCCACGTTGATGTTCAAGCAAGTGACACGCGTCAGGTGATATTGTACTCTGAGAGGAAGCAAGAAGAAGTTGAGGATTAAAGGAATCCCAAAGGACCAAAGATCTGAAGAGCCGAAGTAGATCTATATCATCGATCGATGTGGACATGTGGCAAGAGATCTTGCACTCTAGGGATAATCACTTCGGAAGGAAGACAGATGCAAGAAGCCAGAACTCCCAAAGCCTGGAAGTTCATCTTGACCATCCATCGATGAGGACACGCGGATGAAGTATCTTCCACTTCGCTAGTTCAAGGCTTAGATAAAACAGAGTGCAGTTTTTCCAAAACTTCTAAAGACCTGAAGGCCGAAGTAAATCTCAGTCATCCAATCAAGAGGACATGTGGAGGCATATCTCACACTTCGGAGATTCTAAACTCCAGAGATTGGCACGAGTCTATAGATGGAAACTCTCAAAGGCCAGAATTCCGAAGAAGATCTTGTTCATTGGTTTGAAGAGGTCTGAGGACCGTTGGATTTATCTCTCTCTGGAAAATTCTCCACTTCAGCACTTCGCGAGTATTGTGATTTCTAGCGGTGAAAGATCTCTAAAGCCCAAACTCGCGAAGTAATTTTGAGTCATAGATATCAATGGGTAATTGAGATCATTGATCTCTTCCCCCTATTCATAAGTTATCAAGTTCGAAGGATTACGAGGTAAGAAAGGAATATCATTCGGAGCCCCGAAGGCACAAATTCTTGAAGTAATTGTGGACAATTGATCTAAAATAAACAAGGACCGTTGATATTTGCAACAATTTGTTTATTTAGCCATTCGACTATTCAAAGGAACTAAGACCTTCATGCGTCTTAATGCCCGAATCCCGAAGGCCCAAAGTGCCTAGTTTTTATCCCCTGGTCACATGAGAAGCTAAACTCCAATTTTTTTTTGTCTCTCAAGTAAACTTAGAAAGCCCAATTCTGCCATTTGAGGGGCTAAAGTCACTAAAGAACATAGCTCGGATCTCTGACTCCGTAGATATTGCACTCGGATAGTCAGATCCAGCCAGATCGAAGCTAAAGAAGTGGTCTACCCCGTGTTTTTCAGCCCGAAGTCACACAGAGGATTTTGCGGACCTAGTTTTACGCGTAGGAAAAATGTAAGCACACAAATATCTATCAAATTTTGTTTGTTGTTCAAAGTTTTATAATATGTCCACCTCTAGAAATTTAGGACCAACACAAGGACTAATTCTTATTGGAAAGAACTATGAGGTTTGGTCTCTTAGAATGAGATCCTTCTTACAAGCACAAGAGTGCTGGGATCCATTAGATCTTGGCTATGTGGAACTAGATCCAGCAGACCTTGCTACCATGACCAATCAATAGAGAACTAATCAGGAAACACAGAGGAAGATAGAGAATAAGGGAAATATTTTGGATTCAAAATTCAATGGATGACTCGATTTTCTAAAAAATCATAGGCGTTGTTACTTCAGAACAGGCTTGGGACATCCTTAAATCAACTTACCAAGGAAATGATAGGGTCAAAACTGTCAAGTTGTAGACCTTGAGGACACACCTTAAGACTTTAAAAATGAAAGAGTATGAAAACATTGATCAGTTTATGACCAGGGTCATGGGAATTGTAAACCATATTAGATTGACTAGTGAAGCCATCGCTAATCAACGAATTATTGAAAAAGTTCTCAGAAGTCTAACAAAGAAATTTGAAATGGTTGTTACAACTATCCTTGAATCCAAGGATCTATCAAACTTTTCAAAAGATGAATTAATGGGCTCTCTATTGACACTTGAGACCAGACTACATCTTGAGGATGAGTCAATAGCCAATGCCTTCAAGACTCAATTCTCCTTCAGCAGAGGGAGAGGTAGATGCCACTGAAGAAGAGGGAGGAATCCAAGTAACAATCATTCAAGTTAAGGTTACAAACAAAAGAACCATAATCATAATTTCCAAAGTCACAGACAACAGAACCAGGATCAGAATTTCCAGCCTTGAAAAGGCAGAGGGAGAAGATCAAATGAAAAATAAAACATACAATGTTATTACTGCAAAAAGTATGGGCACTATGGATATTGATGTCGGAAGAAGAAAGAATATCAACTCTCAGGAAGAGCACATGTCTCAAATCATGAAGGATAAATCTTAGATGGTATGTTTCCCTCATGCCACAAGACTGAAGAACAACACAAAGATCTCTGGTTGTTGGACAGTGGTTGCAACAATCACATGGAAGGTAACAAAGATTTGCTTTCATGCATTGATTCTTCAATTTTATATGATATTACACTTGGAAATGATTCCTTAGTCAAAGTTCAAGGAAAAGGAACTGTACCTATTCTTACTAAACAAAATGTAAAGAAAGACATAAACGATGTCTATCATGTTCCAGATCTGAAACATAATCTGTTAAGTGTAGGACAACTAATTGAACATGGCTATAAGGTACTTTTTGAAGGAGCACCATGTAGGATATATGATAAAACCCCTAGCATAAAATTGATTTTTTAAATCCACATGACAAGGAATAGGATGTTTCCCCTGACCTTCAAAATTGCAAATCTGATCCAATCATATGCACAAAGTGCATCCACCCCCAAAGAGCAAAATCCCCCATGTGAGTCTTTCATTCTTGGAAAACATAAGAGAACTAGTTTTCCACAATCCTGCACTCAGGCCAAACAACACCTAGAGATGGTTCACACTGACCTATGTGGACCAATGAAAATAAAGTCAATAGGTGGTAGAGTTTATTTTCTAACATTTATTGATGACTTTAGAAGGAAAATATGGATCTATTTTCTTAGACACAAGTGTGAAACTTTTGCAAAGTTCAAAGAATTCAAGGCTAAAGATGAAAAACAGAGAGGGAAATATGTGAAGACTCTCCGATTAGATGGAGGAGGAGAATACAACTCCAAAGAATTTGCAATTTTTTTCAAATCACAAGGCATCATCATGCAAACTACAACCAAGTATACTCCAAAACAAAATATAGTGGATGAAAGGAAAAATCAGACAATAATGAACATGGCAAGAAGACTTCTCAGAGAGAAATGTCTATCAAATCTATTTTGGGCTGAAGTAGTAGCATTCTCAATTTATCTCTTGAATAGATATCCAACCACTAGTCTCAAGATGAATGTCTCTCAATAAGCATGGAGTGGGACAAAGCTAAATGTTGCTCATCTAAGGACATTTGGATGCATAACATTCGCTCACATACCTTCCGAATTGAGGAAGAAACTTGATGATAGAAGTGAGAAATGCATTTTTGTTGGCTACAGTGAGACATCCAAAGCTTACAAACTCTATAATGTGATTTCAAAGAAACTAATTCTCAGCAAAGATGTCAAATTTCTTGAAAATCAGTTATGGAGTGAGTTTGAAAATCTCCCTATGGACAGTCAAAATCCATTGCTGCCACTTCCTAAAAACACAAAAAATGAAGGACAACAAACACATTAGCGTGCACTTCCAAGATTACAGGTACAAAGACATCTTGAAAGTCCTCGAGACAACTCTACTTCAAGAGAAATTCATCCTTGGAACTTCAAAATCAGAGGACTCGAAGATTGAGAGAAATCCATCAGCAGTTGGATGATATTGATCAACACAATATTTTTTCATTAATGTCATGTCAACCTACATATTTTAAAGAGGCAGCTAAAGAGCCACATTGGGTTCAAGCCATGAACCAAGAGATTGACTCCATTGAGAATAACAAGACATGGGATCTTGTTGATCTGCCCAAACACAAGAAAAGTATTGGTGTCGAGTGGGCTTACCAAACTAAACTCAATGAAAAGGGGTAGATTGAAAAACACAAGGCAATACTTGTTGCTAAAGGATCCTCACAACAAGTAGGTATTGATTATGGTGAAATTGTTGCTCCAATAGAAAGGTTGGATACTGTAAGGACTCTCTTAGCCATAGAAGCTCAACACAAATGGAAAGTATACCAGATGGATGTCAAGTCAGCCTTCTTGAATGGTATCTTAGAAGAAGAGGTCGATGTGGATCAACCACCTGGATTTGAAGTCAAAGAGAAGCCATCCAAAGTGTATCAGTTAAATAAAACCTTGTATGGCTTAAAGAAAGATCCAAGAGCTTGGTACAATAGAATTGACACTTACCTAATCAAGAGTGGTTTCAGCAGAAGCCAAAATGAGCCAACTTTATACACCAAAACAGATCATCAAGGTAAAATTCTAATTGCATGTTTATATGTTGATGAAATGATATATACTGGAAATATTGAGTTAACTAGTTTTAAACATGCCATGCAATATGAATTTGAGATGACAGATCTGGGCATAATGAAATATTTTTTTGGGATTGAGGTTTATCAATCAACCAAAGGCACTTTTGTCTGTCAGCAAAAGTATGCAACAAACATCATCAAAATATTTTGCATGGAATACTGTAATCCAACAGAAACTCCTATACCCCTAGGCACAAAATTGGGAAAGAAATATGAAGGCCCTACAATGGAGTCTACCCTGTACAAAAGTTGAGTAGGAAGTTTGTTTTATATTACAACAACTAGGCCCGATATTATGTATGTAGCCAACTTTGTTTCCAGGCTCATGGAATCCCCCAAATGTTCTCACCGGAAGATGGCGAAAAGGATTCTTAGATATGTTGCAGGCACTCTCAATTCTTGCATATGGTACACTCAGTATGAGGATAATCATATCTCTGGTTACACAAACAATGATTTTGCAGGGAGCCTAGATGATCGAAAAAGCACCTGAGGACATGCTTTTCACCTGGGAACAAACCTGATTTCTTGGGCATCAAAGAAACAACCCATTGTCTCAATATATTATGTGGAGGCAAAGTATGTTGGTTCTACCTTAGCTTCCTATCAAGCTGTGTGGCTAAGAAGAATATTGAATGATATGCCACATATAGAAAAGGAACCAACTCCTATCTTCTTTGAAAACACCTCAACAATTTCTTTATCCCAAAACCATGTGTTTCACAAGAAAAGCAAGCATATTGACACTCATTTTCACTTCATACGCGAGCTAGTCACTAATGGTGACATCAAACTTCAATTATGTCGCTCACGAGATCAACTCGCAGATATTTTTACAAATCCACTAGGAAAATCCATTTTTGATTTTCAGACACAACACTTAGGCATTATCAATGCTGATGTTTGTAACTGTTGATATTAAGAGGGAGTGTTAATTATATATGTAACCTAACCAGTCATTGCCAACTGTCTTGGCCAGTTGTATAATTGTTTCTTGATTTTCTTGATTTGTTGAAGCTTATTTAGCTCATCTCTTTTCCCTTAATGAATAACGCTCTGCTCATTCATGCTTTCCAATTTTGTCTTCTCTTTATTATATTCTTTGCTTCTCATTTTGTCAATTCCAAGCTTCATTTTTCATAATATATATGAGGAGTGTCACGTTCAAGGCTGTGATTTCTAGGTTTGCGCCATAACATAACTTTGCTACCAGTTCGACATCTGCTCATCTTGGCATGTCTTGAAGATGAACTTTTCATCCTTTGATTCTACCAATAATTAACGACATTGATGCATACCAACACCTACCTCTTTCAATGTCCACCATTATACTCAAATCAAAACCTTAATATGGCAATTGTCATTGTTATAGAAGCGAACCTTTACCATATTGATCTAGGGAAGCCTTTGCTATGTGGGTGTAGTTATTGTTATGGAAGAAAATTCTATTTTTCTTATAGAGTCCCATTATTTCTTCAAGGGGATGACTCACATCAATTTCATTATGAAAATTCGTGACAAGACCAAACCTATGTTGATATTGATGGCAGCCCATATGGTGTATTCTCTTGGAATTCTATTGTTTCTCTGTTAATTCAAGCTCTGGTCGATTTTCTCTCCACACCAACAGTTCATTTTCCACATAGACCTTTCACAGTAGTGGTGGCTCAAAAACTTTATTTCAATACTTAGGTGTGTTAGGCAGCGGAAGGAAAATAGAGCATAAAACTGTGAACATCAAACCAAACACAACACAACAACAATCACACATTGACACATTGATTTATGTGGAAACCCGATGGAGGAAAAAACCATGGGGCAATGATAGTCAACATTCTTATTATTCAAGGGGGAATTACAATAGACGACATAAGCATACAACCATCATCTCCTCATAGGCACATTGTAATCTGCAGTATTGTTTCTTACTCACACACTCTACACACATTTCACTCTCACCTCTATGGGTATGCTCGTATATATAACATCTCTCAAACAATTAGACTAATTGATTATAATTAGATCCACCAATTACACAATCTGTTCATAGAAGAGTGAATGAATGTGCATCCCTAATATAGATGCATGCATGTGCATGTGATCGCATGATAAATTCGTTTCCATGTTTCCAACAATCTTCACCTTGACAACAATTTACATGATATATCATGCCCTTAATTAATTCATCACCTTTTCTACAAGCTAAAAGAAGCAAAACACAATCGCAACTCCACAAATTCTCTAACAACATTGTTACGTAAACATGAGTAAGATTCACTCCAGTATGGACCATTCTACCTCCATTAGTAACCTGTATTATAAATCGATGCACTTATCCCATTTTGATACGATGGGATGTTAGTCAAATGAAAAACACTTTGACCACCACGAAACACCACAACCTATACCTGTCCAAAATTACCTAATAGATCCTTGCATTCGTTCAAGACATAGCCTGAGGTAGATATCCTCTTGTCCAAATGTCATGAATCATAACCACAAACTAAATCAGTGCAACCAATGTAGGTGATCCTTGTGCTTTTGTGTTTGAAGCACCCATTTCCATGCTCTTCACCTGGGCTTTCCATGTGTCTATCGGTAACACCAAATGCATGTGAAATGTTGACCATTTCCCATTGCAATCATCAAAATTTCTACTAGAATATAATACTTGAGACATATAATCCTTTTCTTATTCATCAGTTAGGACATAAACCTGAAGAGAACTTACAAAGGAAAGAAAAAGGGATTTTACCGGTTTAACACTATTCATACCGAATTTCCTGAGTATCTTCACCACATACTTTTGTTGTGATAACCAAGATTACCATCCTTCCTATCTCTATGTATTTCCATGCCCGAGATTTATTTGTTGCTCCCAGATCCTTCATAACAACGTCCTAACTAGCTGAGCCAACCCATTGATCTCAAACATGCTTGTGCTTGCAACAATCATAACATATAACACCAAGTTAATGAATATACCATAAATATAATGGTTATACCCACTCCTTGTAAAATTTGGATCACCATGAAGGAATCAAACATCTTGTACCATTTTCTTGACATGATTTAGGCCATACAATGATTCTTGAGTTTTCAAACAAATCTTTTGTTGCAATTATGAACTAACTGTTATGGTTTTTCGAAATACATCCCCTTATCCAAAAAACTCCATGTAAAACAGTTTTAACATCTAGTTTTACTAACACAACGAGTGGTAGGATAGCATGAATAGAAAAAATCTTTTAACAACCGATGAAAGACTTTCATGGAAATCAATACCTTCCAAATACCCTTCTTCTACCAGCCATTCTTTGGATCATTCATCTTTTACTATGTCTATTTTTATTAAAAGAGATTCATCAAACACTACATCTTTGTCCATGATGATTTTGTGGGTAGTAGGATCCCACAGTCTGCACCCCTTAACATCATCACCATATCAAAGATCTACCTGTTTGATCTGGGTCCTACTTAGAGTGTTGATAAAAATAACATAAGCATCACAACCGAATAATTTCAGATTTGATTAATTACCAGATGACATGTTCATACATCTTCCAGAATATTCTAGTCTTTTACAACCGATGGTGACCGAGTTATCAGATAGAAAAACCACTTATGTCCACAACTATTGTTGCAACTTGACATTACTGAACATGCCTATTTGATCCCAAATTCCTTGCAATACTTTGCAAGTTCCATGGATATGAACCTACCTTCATCTTATATTTTCAAACACTTGATTGACCTTCCAATACATCATCCTTTCTACATACCCACCTTTATAACCTGAACATACTGCTCCACCTCGAACTTTTCATTCGAACAAGCTTGACCAAATCTAACCAATCCAACCCAAGTGAACCTTTTCCACTCACCTCCAAGGACTTTACACTGGATTCTCAGTGCTCCACCTTAACATGAACATTCCCTTGACCAAATACGGTCAAGCCGACCAACTAAGCCTTCACCGCTTACCTCGAGGCCCATTTACAATGGATTTCACTAGGCCTTTTAAAGGCGTCATTGCATGGAATCCATGGACACAATACCATGGGCTACCCAAAAGACATGGACCCAAAAAACCACGTGCTTTGACCTAAAAACCATATTTAACTCATTAACTATTTCACCGAGTCAAGGTTAACCCAACATACATGCCCCCCACATATTCAATCTACTTAAATCTATGTCTAGACTTTTAATAGGTGACCTAATAAACCAGGGGTACACATACTTATCCAGGTCTTCCAAACGTATGCCCATTTAGATGCAATCAATATTTTTTACAACTCCAAAGTAAATACATGTTTTTTTTCTTCACGATGACTCAACCATCACCGCTCGTGTTGTTTCCTTGTTGTACGAACAACGATTAAGGTTCCATAAATCCAAGTTATTCTTTTCGTTGAACTTCCATAAATCCAAATTATTCTTTCGGTTGAACTTTTCCACCTCAAAATTTGACCTCTATACTTTTTACATTAACACAAAACACCAATACACATGATGTTCTACAACTTATAAAACCAAAATTCTTATTATGAAGATTTAATATTATATTTCAAGGTTAAACCTCACAATACAATATCCACCTCACATTTTATTTAAAAAACCCTCCACTTATTGAAAACATAATCCAATTATAAATTGCATCTCTTTATTAAAATATATCATATGCATAATGAGACAAAAATCAATTTTCATACCTCGATCCACCTCTTCATTGATTTACCAAGGAAATTCACGAGCTCTTATACCATGGTCATCGCTCCTTCCGTAAAACATGCAGAGCGATGCTTACCGGTTATCCCCCCTCTTGCACGTCACGCTGAGCGATTATCTCTGTTATCGCTACTTCAACACGCTTTAAGGTATCACTCCTCCCGCAAAAAACTTGTCTTTCACAAAGGTGTGATGGAGTAACTGCAGATAAAAATCAATGTTGAAGATCTTGAACGCTCCGATAGCAAATGTTGGTTTTAATAGCCAACAACATATACATACAAACATATATATTGAAGCAAGGGACACTCTGAATTTGTATTAGAAGGAAAAAATCTACATTACATTATAACATTTGGATTACATTATAACATTTGGGTGTGTACTTTCTATTATACAAATGGTCTATAAGGTCTATAACCATAGGTAACCATAATTGCTAAGTCTCAATTATGTAATTAGATCATTATCACATCATATCCTTATTCATATCTATAATATTTTTTTAAATATTTCAACTCATAGGTAACCATAATTGCTAAGTCTCAATTATGTAATTAGATCRTTATCACATCATATCCTTATTCATATCTATAATATTTTTTTAAATATTTCAACTCAATSCATGAGATCCTCATCCYTAATATTTTTATGTATTCTCATWTTTTACTCATAAATAGACATTAAAYTTGATATACTTCATTATATTTGTGCAATTATATATTTTAGACATTATTCATAATTCASAAATATGAATTATTCCTTCAACATTTCATGGATTCAAAATCTCATTATATTTGTGCAATTATATATTTTAGACATTATTCATAATTCACAAATATGAATTATTCCTTCAACATTCCATGAATTCAAAATCATGTGAGATAAGTTGTTGAGGCATGTGAGGAAATGAGAAGCATTGCTTCTCATAACACACTCTACCATACAAGGAGTTTACCTTACATTGAGCCATGTGCCCATTTATTGAATGATACATGCCTTGTCCTCCATGATATTCCATTAATATATCATGGTATAGGTTGAGTGTATACCTTGCCATTGATAACAATGTCCCCCTCTTTTATTGAACTAATTTGGTTGGGAAAATTGTCTATTCTAGTGTTATTTTTCCTTGAAGCATTATAGAAATGCAAATTGGAGAATGATTTTAATACTTTCTTTGTCCACTATATCAAAGATGCCAAGAGAATGTCAATCAGAATAATGTTCAAAACCATATGTCGAATAACATTTTTTGAGTCACCACCACAATCAAATTTCGAATGTGAATGTTGATGGAAATTTTTAGGCCTTGTAATGGCACATAGGGTTTGGCCTAATTATTTCTACAAGTGTTGAGACCCTAAGAAAATGTAGCTTCTACTATTCCTCTGAGATTTGTGATAACCCCTCCTGCACTTGCCACCCCATATTTGTGAATACATGGATTTTAGAAATGTTTCTCTTCTCTTAGAGAGAAAACTCAATATCTTTGAAAGAACAAGTTTCCTAATGGAGATCGCTAAGAGGTCATGGGTTCAATTCCATAAAGTCATTTGGATTAGCAATATATCTTATACTTCAATGAATTTTCCATATTTAAAATTCACAAAATGTGAATAATCACTTAATTTTTTTCCTCAAGAACATTAAGTTTCCTCCTAAGACGTCACAAATTCAAATCCAAAAGGGGTAGGGTATGTATACATCTTTAAACTTTATCCCTTGTCCCACAAACAAGGGGGTCTCATAAACTAATTTGGTGTTTGTCTTGACTCTGACCTTATATATATATATAAAGGTGAGGGTGAAGGTGGGTCATACCGTGGGGGTGGGGGATTAATGGAGAAAACATGATATATATTATATCATGTTTTCTCCATTAATCCCCCTAGGGTTAGGGTGGATGAACTATTGGAGAAAACATGATATATAATATATCATGTTTCTCCATTATATATATATAATTTGAGTGGGCTTAATGATTAAGAACATGTGTTTCCTTATAAGAGGTGACAAATTCAAATGCATAAGAGGATAGAGTATATATACCTATATAAACTTTACCACTCAAAATCTCTTGATGAAAAAAAT
>SNQJ01S0030796.1:10790-46484 GCA_010110895.2 Picea sitchensis
ATATTGTGTTTGTACTATGTCAATCAATCAAAATAAAAGATAAAAACAATTTAATTTTTTAAAATTTTAAAATTTCTTTAATTTTTATTTAGAAATAAAAAAATTAAAATATTTCATATATTTAAAAATAAACAATTCAAAAAATTAACAGAAAACTTTATAAATGAAAAAGCAAAAAAATTAAAATACATAATATACACATATATTATAGAATTTAGAGATAAACTCTAATTCTTTTGTTATTAAAAATAAATAGTCCGCGTAGAGAAGGCTAACTAATATACAAACTCAAGTATAGAAGGGTGAAAAAACGTAAGTTCCCTAAACTCGATTGAAAAGAAATATATAACATAAATAGAATCTACTGAAAAACTAAAATGGACGACAGAGGTGCATTAAATTAATGGGAAATAAATGGAGACGCAATCCATATATTATGGGAGTTCAGATTCTTATTGATAAGACGTATAGTTCAAAGAATACTGTGATGACAGAAATATAACTAGCACAGTCGTAAAGTGGTTGGTGGTTGGTGAACGCAGAAATGTACATAGGGTTGGTGAACGCTGAAACGTGGTTGGTGGCTAGCAATTATATATTTGTAACATGTTAATGCAAGTTTTGATAAATGTAAGAAAGTTATGAACAATAAATCTGATCCATTGATTTTGGAGGACGAATAAGAATATGCATCTTCAATGCATACACATCAGATTAAGGTTTAAGGTTAAATAAAGTTAAAAGATCATCAATTATGCCCATTGTTAATAGGTGTACGAGGTAAATATCTTTTGTCTATGACAATATTTGAATCCACTATTTTTCTTTTGAGAAGCCAGTAAGCCTGTTGGGATTCAATACACAAAATAATAATAAAATAATAAATGTTCCTTAAACCTAGTGATTTATTATATTATAATATTTGTAATAATGGGTAATATATTACAAATATTATAATATATATTGAAAAAAATACACATACAAGGATACATTTATTGTCTTTTAACTTTTTTAGTTTGTAGTTATGTATTTCTGATTAGAAATTGGATTTATTTAGAGAATTACATAAGTTAATTTAAAAAGAAAATTGCATTCATGGAATTACACAAGTTAAGTTAAAAAGAAAAGGTTAATATGACTCCTTAAAACCATTAAGCATAAAACAAATAACCTAATTTTGGTCGAATTAGAATTGTGAATCACAGTAAACTCTCTCTATCCTAGTTATTCTTGATGCGCAGTGGATGGAGCCCGTATCACTGGAGTTTCAAAGATTACTATTCTTGAAAGTGTAATAGATGGGAGGTGGGATAAATAAAAAAATTAAGTAAAAATACATGGGAGGTGGGTCAATTAACTGATAAAAAACCATAAATTTCCGATACCTGGAACCCTGGGAAAGTAGGTAACTTGTAACTAAAGAGCTAGTTCACTCTAGAGGCAATCAACAACTTGGAAAAAGATGAGATCAAAAGGGAATTATGCCTCTGTAAGTAATTCTTAAGCTAATCTGCCTGACGAGGTCTCGGAAACAACATTATGCCATTGCTATGGATATGGATATACCCTTTAAAATTTAGAAAACTATCACATATACTAATAAAGCCCAAATTTAGAAATACTAAGTCAATCCATTCAAGCTTAAAGCTCGAACGAGGTCAGGGAGGAATAGAAGAGCATGGTTGAGCTTGTACGAACACATGATCGAGAAGGAATACAAGAGCACGAGGTTTTACATTTTCTGGGAAATGCTTTGTAACCCATGTGGTCTTGCATCATATATTTCCTTCTTTTATGACAATCTGGACGAGTTTCAAAATGATGGTCACACAACCAAAGATACACGTCATTTTCTCTTAATTCCACTAATTATAATTATAGGTGCAAGGAAGTACAATGATGGATTGACAGAAAGAGTAGCAAACACATAGAACAGAAATAAATAAAGACAATTATAGATAAATAAGGATTTCTTGTTTTAGTCTGTTTAGTTTCTGATAAAGAAGATTCGACCGGGTTTGGAGTTCATTGAGAACTAGGATAGCCATCTAAGATTAAAAAAAGAAAAAATAAGAACCCAACATCAATCAATTAAATGTATACTTCATAATGAAATTAAATAGATAGAGAAGATATACCGTAGATGATATGATTTGATGGTGTTGCTTGGATTTGTTGAGTTTTCAGCTGCTAACGCATCCTAATCTTCTTGAACCTGAGGCATTACACAGAGACTGCCAAGATCAAAATCCCAGCAAACGCATCCTAATCTTCTTGAACCTGAGGCATTACACAGAGACTGCCAAGATCAAAATCCCAGCATTAGTCCATGAAAATTCATGAGAAAATTAATAAGCAAACTGTATAACAAAAAAAAATATCAGCAAAATAACATGTTCTGTCTATTTTGTTTTCCACAACAACATTCTGTCTATTTTGTTATGCGCAAGTCCTGAGAGTTGTTATGTTTGGATTACCATCATAGGATACCCAATTCCGGTTGAAGGAGTCTTTCATCCTAGGATACTCATTTCCATTACCAGATAGAAAGCACTATAAAATCATACACAGAGTCACACACAAACAATCACACCACAAAATAAAAAATAAAAACAAATTCACAACACAAAATAAAAAATAAAAACAGATTTGCAAAGAGTAAAAACGCTTGGCCATGCTTTAAGAAAAGACAAATACAATATCAAAAAATGGCCAGAGAAATGAATTCTGAAAATGGATTTGAGCCAGAACAGGGATAATGAGCAACTCAATCACACCACAAAATAAAAAATAAAAACAGATTTGCAAAGGCTAAAAACGCATGGCCATGCTTTAACAAAAGCCAAATACAATATCAAAAAAAAGCCAGAGAAATGAATTCTGAAAATGGATTTGACCCAAAACAGGTATAATGAGCAGCGATTTATGGCGGAATAGAACAGAATGAATCCCTGAATAAAATATAATCAAATGGTATTTTTTTCAAACACCTGCAACTCCGCACCCTTTTTATATTATCACTTTATCTTCTTCGTTTTTCGCTTTTATTTCATTTTCTCTCCAACGATA
The DNA here is from genome assembly GCA_010110895.2 of Picea sitchensis. Lineage (NCBI taxonomy): Eukaryota > Viridiplantae > Streptophyta > Pinopsida > Pinales > Pinaceae > Picea > Picea sitchensis. Next base: position 13,860 of record SNQJ01S0030796.1, read on the forward strand.
TCATTTTTTTTCCTTCAACGACTATATCTACAGACAACGTCTATCTTGTATTGTGTTTCAACGGTAATAAATCTTAATATCTTCTTCATATTATGTTTGAATTGTCATAAAACGGTTTATGAGGCAAGTTAATGCGGTCTTAATAAAGCCGTAGGGAGGAGCGGTAATAAAAAAGTTGTAGGGAGGGACGGTCATTAAAAAGCTGCGGTCATAAATAATGGGAGGCACATTAATTAAGATAAAACTTGTATTATGTTTTGACGGTAACGGTAATATGTTTGAATTGTCATAAAACGGTTTGTGAGGCACGTTAATGCGGTCATAAAAAAGCTGTAGGGAGGTGCGGTAATAAAAAAGTTATATGGTGGTCATTAAAAAAATAAATAGAAAACTCATAATGGAATGAGTTTTTTATTATGTTTTAATAATTATAAAATTGTTGATAATTACAAAATTGTTAAATGATGATTAGTTATGGAAGAAAAATAATTATAAAATTGTTAATAATAACAAAATTGTTAAACTATGATTAGTTATCATACTAATTTTTGTATGGTTTAATAGTTTTTTTTTTTTTTTAAGTTTAAATTGTGATTTAGTAATTTTAATTTTGTGAAAAATTTAATTTGTGATTTAGTATTTGAAATATAAATATATTATATAAATAAGTTTGGGTTTGAATTTATTTTTTTGGAATATAAAGTTATTATATATGGTTTAGTAGTTTTTTTTAAGTTTAAATTGAGATTTAGTGATTTTAATTTTGTGAAAAATTTAAGTTATGATTTAGTAGTTGGGATACAAATCTATTATATAAATATTTTTTTTGTTTGGATTTATATTTTTGGGATATAAAGCTATCATATAAATAAGAAGTAGTTTAAAAGAAGTGAAGTTCAATATTGAGTTGTCAATTAAAAAGCAACAAGGTTGTTTTTTAGCCTTTGAATTTATTTGAACATGAAAATATTATTCATCTTATAATCAATGAACTTAGAGAGGAGCAAGTGTGAGCTGATAAAAGATAGATAGATAGTAACCTACAAAAGTTTAAAGTAATAAGTTGAAAGTAGTTTAAACTATCTATGTTTTGACTCTTTTTTTATGATATTATCCATTTAATTTTGTCCCGCCAAAAAATGTTGGATCTGCAGATTTGTGGAGCAAGAAGAATCCATTTGTGCATTAAAAAATGCAATTTAAACAACAAAAATTTGTGATTTCATCAAGATTTATATTGTCACATTCCAAGTGTTCCAAGGATAGCAAGATGAATCCATTTGTACATTCATAAATGCAATTTAAACAAAAAAAAATGGGATTTCATCCAAATTTATCTTTCTAAGATTCCAAGTGTTCTAGGGGAGACAAGATGAATCCATTTGAGCATTCATAAATCCAATTTAAAAAATAAAAATAAAAAAATGATTGCATCCAAATTTATATAGCCATTCAGTGAAAAAATACAAACTAAAAATGCAAAAAGCACTCAAATATAGAAAATTTTAAAAAAGTATGTTTCTATTTTTTTCAACTATTATATTGTTTTTAAAATAATAAAATATTTTTAAATTCATACTTTAAAATCAATAATCTATAATTAAAAAAAAATAATAATTATAAACTAATTTATTTTTTATTATTAACCAATTTAAAAATAAAAATAAAAAAATGATTGCATCCAAATTTATATAGCCATTCAGTGAAAAAAATACAAACTAAAAATGCAAAAAGCACTCAAATATAGAAAATTTTAAAAAAGTATGTTTCTATTTTTTTCAACTATTATATTGTTTTTAAAATACTAAAATATTTTAAATTCATATACTTTAAAATCTAATAATTTATAATTAAAAAAAAAAAAAATAATTATAAACTAATTTTATTTTTTTATTATTTTCTATTTTCCTTTATACCATACTAAATTACATTTCAAATAGATCACGTTAAAAAATAATTATAAAAACATTTATTATTATTATATTTTATTTTATTTTTAAACATCATTATATTCCAAAAATAAATTTAATATAATTTGTTAATATAATTTATTATTCTTTAATTATATTATTTTATCACTTAGAATTTTTTAATAAAATATAATCATGAATTTTGAATTTCTTTATCGTAAATTAAAATTCCAAAAATAAATTTAATATAATTTGTTAATATAATTTATTATTCTTTAATTATATTATTTTATCACTTAGAATTTTTTAATAAAATATGATCATGAATTTTGAATTTATTTATCGTAAATTAAAATGTTTTGTTTCCATTTATAAAATTAATTGAAAAATAGGTTTTTCATTTATAAAATTAATTGAAAAATCTATTCTTTCATTTATAAAGTTGTTAAAACATTTTATTGTGATTAATACATATTATTTTATGGTTTTAAACTTTTTAATAAAATATTATCATGAATTTTGAATTCCTTTATCATAATTGAAAAACCATGTTTTCATTTATAAAGTTAATTGAAAAGGTTGTTCTTTCATTTATAAAGTTAATAAAGTTGTTCAAATATTTTGTTGTGATTAATATATATTATTTTATTATTTAAATTTTTTTAATAAAATATAATCATATATTTTAAATTCTTTTATGATAATTGAAGAAGTAGTGATTTCATTGATAAAGTTAATTAAGAAAAAGTAGTATTTTCATTTATAAAGTTAATAAAGTTGTTAGGAAATTTTATTGTGATTAATAAATAATAATAAATAATTTATTTTTAAGGTCACTGCCAAGCCACACCAAATTGGTGTATGAGACCCCATTGTTTATGGGACAAGGGACCCCAATACATATGCATACTCTTCTTAAATAATTTTTATTATATTTTTCAATTTTTAAAATAATTATTTAATGAGGATTAAAAAAATTAGTAGTTATAAAAACGAAAAGTAATATAAAATAAATAATTTTTTTGTTTTAGGGTGATTTTTAAGGCTTGATTACAATTTCTCACCCCAAAAAAATAAAAATTGTTTTGTTATGTATTTGTGTGGGACTAATCTTTAGTTTAAGAAACAATGACCCAATTTAAGAAACAATAACCAAATTTTAATTTAAAAAAAAAAAATTATACATTTAAAAAATATTTTAATTTCAATAATTTTTATACAATTTAATTTTTATATAAACAAATTTTTTATTGAAATTATTAATTTTAATTAAAAAACTAAATATCAAAATTTTATTATTTTTTATTAGTTATAAATTTATTTTTCTTTTTAATTCATTTTATAGGATGGATCACTCAAAATGAAAATGGATATATTATTTAAATTTATTGCACCCATTAGTAGTACTATTATTGAACTTAGTATTACATTATTGCATTTATAAAGGAATACCATACATGTACTTACAATTTATCATATATTATTGTATTTGCATAATGGAAGACTGGTCATATTTTAGGGTTGTTATATTGTAAATGTCCTATTGATGTGGATGTTTCAACTTTAAACTATAAACATTAAAAATATTAGTAAATATTTTAGGTATATGTTTTTTTAGAGTGGTGACTTTTAGCATGTTTCTTTGTTATAGTTTTAATAGATGTTTAAACAAATATATGCATATTTGTTGTTAGTCATTTTGAAAATGTATCTTTTAAATGTATGTGTATTTTTTTATATAAAGAAATTGAAAATAAATAAATATATTTGATTTAGGTAATTTTATGATGGTAAGTACCCTAGCATGGGGTGCCAAGTGACCAGCATGCACATAGATGACTTAATTACATATGTCTCCTCCTTCACATCCATATCTCATAGGATGGGTGGCATTCAAAGCTGATACGAGCATCCAATGAAACTCCTTCATCCTGGTTTAATAACTCCTTCAGTGAAGCAGGGTTGGTAGACTGTGATGGGTACGAGACGCACACACAAGGTCCCTTCAACTCCTCCAGTGCCTCTCCATTTACTCTAGTTTTTATATGGATCTTTTCATTCGAATTTGGTTCAATTCTTGTGTTTTGGCTCTGCTCTAATCGTTCTCCTCCCCCATTTGCAAGTTTTTGGCCCACTTAGAGTTTGATTCTCTACACGACCACGCCTTGGGAGTGAAACAAGCCCAAGATATGCCCCCATTATAATAGCTTCATCACTAGGAAAATAATGCTTTGCCACTTCTCCCAAGCACCTTCGACTTCTCTGGTGCATCGATACAAGGGGACCGTCGAGCCTCCAATGGCCATTGTGGAAGAAGAGATTCCAGGAACGTCGATTATCATTATTTCGACCTCCCTTATGTACATTGTTCCATACCCCCAAGATCCACCACGCACTAACCATTCCACCCCTAGTGCAACCAATATTTCAGACAGGTAAACTTGCACAATTTAGGAAGAAATCTCGTCGGACAAATGCCTAATGGAGAGCCCCCCACCTCCCTCCAACACTCCGGACCGGGATTCACACTCCACTTGTTTCCTTTCACTAGAACACTTGGACCTCATCTTTGAGATGCGCAAGGAAATGCATTAACAATTACACCAGAATACCCTACTCAGAAGTCGTCTCGACATATTGTACAACACTCTCTTGGGCTCATAGAGTCAACAAAGGGGCCCGAACTATGCACATCTTTTCTCCCATTGACGACACTCACAATGACATAGGATTCACTGGTTCATCCACTACTTAATATTGATTTATTTATTTTCCTCTTTGATTTATGCATTGTAATTGTCCAATTTCTGTAGGAGTTTTGATTTCCATGTTCAATATTCTCTCTTCTTGCTCAAATAGTTTAGACATTGAAGCTCCAACTAGCTATTCCAATTTCCATTTGTTTGGAAGAACAAGTGGCAGTATTTTGCTTTGGTCCAGATAGCATATCAGGCAACCATCTATTCTAGTTTCCACTTGTTTAGCAGAACACGTGGTGGGTATCTCGATACAGTTCTGTTATGTATGATTATGACAACATTTTGAGGAATTACAGCTTTTTTATTTACAAAAAAAAATAAAAATATGATGGTAAGTAACACATGGAACACCTCATGGATCATGGAGGTTGTATTGGATGAGAGGAGTGATCATGTTCTAAAGTGTATATGATGGAGGAGAATATTTGAATTGTGAAATATCCTTCACATTATGAGAATTATTTTTTCATTGTTGAATTACTAGGGAGAATTTGTAGGAGGAAGACTGGAAGGAGCATTGGCCTCATAATTTCGTATGGTAGTTGGGATATGGAGTACTAAAGGAACCAATGATGGCCTATAGACCATTAAATTATTGAACTAGTCAATGGTGAGGAAGAACCCCATGGGGTATTTAGAGAGGGTAGAGAAAAAAGGGGACCCAAACGTCCCATAATAAAAAAATGGCATGTGGCGAGGGCCACATGCGTCAAAAAAATAATGATCTTATGAGATATTAATAAAGGGGTTTGGAGTGAGGAGGAAGAATCGAAATGGTGGTTGAGTATGGCATGGTTGGCCATTAAGGATCAGAGCTCATCAATGTTTGATTGCCAAAAACTTAGTACAAAGGGTTTTGAGAATTAAGAAAAGGAAGGAGAGTACATGAGAGGAGGAGGATGATCATTATCCATTCATGAGGATATAAAGGAGAGATAGAGAAACCTTGTTAAGAGGAGACTGCATAAAATTTCATGTACCAAAAGACAAAGAAGGAAGACAAGGATAGAGAAGTAAATCTCATGAGCCCAATATAATCCCAACCATGACTAAGAGCATAAATAATATGAAATATTCCATGGAAGGGTTATGACACACACATGGCGATGATAATTTATTTTTCCCATAAGGCATGGATGCAATAAAATTTCCAAGAATTTCATTTAATAGGCTTGTGGCTTGTGTTTTCCATGTAGTTGTTGTTTTCACGTTTCTTCCAATTATATTGTTGTTCTCTATGACATAATTGAAACTCTTGTAGTTATACACTACTTTAGTATCAAAGAATTCTTGATACCTTCATTTGTGAGAATGATTTCAATAAAGATAGTTTCCTAGGTGGAAAGAATGTAACTTGTTAGAACTACTAGGGAAGAAAAATTTGCACAAACAACAATGTGGCACATTTAAGAGGAGGATAAAAATTATCCATACAATGAAGAGGAGGTGATAATGAAGTCACACAAAAAATATTTAGAGAGCTATGTTTACTAGTATAGACATTATGGAGGAAATTAAAAGAACTAGAGATGTCACAAATATCTATGATCTGGGTGATGATGAATGGAAAGAAGTCCATGGAAGAAGTTGAATAATCCCAAGCTCCATAGGAGAGGGTTACAAGGGATTAGATGGATATGTATAATAGACATATGATGAAGACTCGTACTCTCTCAAGAATCCTAGACCTAGAAGAAATCACAGGTTTAATCAGGGAAAGGGATAACTTCTTCGAATTAGAAAAACTCAAAGACTCAAAGAGAGTAAAGCTTGCATGCACCAAGTTGAAATGCTAAAAAACCATAAATTGGGATAATTTATAATTAAACTAGAATAAGAAGGGAAAAAAAAATATTAGATCTTTGGAAAAGAATGTTTTATAAGTTGAAATGGAAATTCATATTTCTTGTTATTCCTTAGATATATTTAGGTGAGAAACTTGGGCGTATATACCCCTTCTTTAGAATCTCTTCAAGTTTCATTTGAAATTCCTTCAATTTTGGTGTACTCATCCTGTAAGGGGTATTGGATACTTGGGCTACTCTAGGAATTAGATTGATGGAGAAATCAATATCTCTTTTGGGTGGAAAACCTAGTATTTATTTAAATATATCTTCAATCTCTTTTCAGACTGCATAATCTTCAGTATTTAGCACTTCATCTTTAGGTGTTTCTTCCATATGTGTTCCAAATATTTGACACCCTTTCCCATAACTTTTCTTCAACTACAAGGTTGAAATATCTCTAACCGTTACTGCTTTGGGAATTCCTTGTATTGTCCTTAAGTTTCCTTCCTCCTCCAAGAAAGTAAATTCCTTATTATAATAGTCTAGGACAACATGATGGTGGTCCAACCAATCCATACCAATTAGGTGGTCATAGGAACCTAAAGGTATGGTGTTCAAATATGCCCTGGTGTTATGTCCATTCATGTTCATTGGACATGCTTTAACCATCTCATTAATTTTTTATTTTAGCTCCGGTATCCAGCTGCACCAACCAATATTTTCCAAGCTTGTTTCTTGGCAAACAAAATATTTCCACCATCTTAGGATATAGATAATTATGGCTAGCTCCTGAATCAATTAAAATGGCAATGGATTGATTATTGATCTTACCATACACTTCAATCATATGTGACTGAAAGTTAGCTTGCTTGTTGTCTAGTGTTTCATATATATTAGGTACATTTATGTCCATGTCCTCCATTGTTTCAACTTTCTAAACATTGTGAACATTCCCCACTTTTTCACTTCTATGAGGGAAATATCTATACATATGATATCCCATACAACCCCAACATTGAGTAGGTGGTTTTCTTGGTCTTTTCACCAATGTCTCTGTCATTCTAAATTCTTTAGTTGTTGGTTTCCCTTGATAATTATTTCTTAAGAAAGATAATACCTGTATTCAACCTATTTTTAATGAGAGATTACATGTATTCAACATGGACGATACCTGGAGCCATGGAAAAAGAAATGGAATACATACCTTTAACCTATTGAGAGAGAAGGAAAGAGAAACCATACATACCTTTAGGTCAAATTGGATTTGTGAAATGGTTTTGAAGGGTTTGAAACTTGGAATCTTCCTTCTTCCATTGAGCTCTTCCAACTAATGATGGTTTATATCCGAATAGAACAAATACGATTCTAAAATGTTTGCAATCAAATTGACAAAACAAAAAGAAGGATACACATCATATTTGGAATAAGCAGGAAGAGATTAATATTTTTGAATGAATTTACAAAACAATACAGGGCATCTCCAGAAGTAAATAATAATGATGAAATATACTGACAATAATAATCGTTCAGAAGCTCAACTGCCCTTCCCTTGAAGTGATTCTTTCTTTGGTGGATGATTGATACCTCCAATTCAGTCTCGCCTCCTGGACACATAGACACGACTGACTAATACTCGAAACATATACATGACAGACTGATACTGATACTCACCTAGACTCAACCACACACAAGCTTCCAAAATGTCCACTTTATCCATGCATTTTCTTATCATGCTTTTTGAGGTCTAACGCATTTTCTTTTTATCATGCTCTTTCGGGTCCGTCAGAGGTTGTTATCATGGTTTTTCAGTTTTGATTTCAAATTTTACAGATATACAATTTCTCTCTTTTCCCTCTCTTTCTCTAGAACCATCCATCAGTAATAGATGAGATAGAATGCTTATATATTCTTTCTGAGTATTTTTTTATTTTTAAAATTAAATACAATTTTTTGTTTTTTTCTAAATAAAGATATGATATAGTATCATCTCATTCCATAATTTTTCCATTTTTGACTTTGAGTATATGGATTTGGATAATGTATGGATTTTAGGTATTACTAGGGAATACGATTTTCACATATTTAGGATTGACATTGATTTATGTCCAATTTTTTATTTACTTATTTATTGATTTATATTTATTTTTTCTTGAAGTTGTAGTGATTTAGATCTTCATGTTGGCATTGTTGACAAAATCCCATTACATTAATGGCATCTATATTTTTCATATGGAGTTTGTTTTTTAGATGACAATACACTATTAATGTGATAGTTGAGTCATTAGTGATCTAGATCTTCATGTTGGCATTGTTGACAAAATTCCATTACATTAATGGAATCTAGATTTTGCATGTAGAGTTTGGTTTTTAGATGATGGTAAACTATTAATGTGATAGTTGAGTTACTCTCCCGTAGTCTAGGTTTTGGTAATCTATATTACACAGTTTTAAAATTGTGAGGTGTGTACTCCTGGGGTTGGTGATACTTGTACAATGTTATACTTCAACAAGGTTTGATCCATTTACACATTTTTATTGGTGTATTACACATCACCTTTATCTTTGTACATTTTCTCATATATCGACAATTGTTTAAAATATATCTATTGCCTTTGTTTCAAGATATTTATGGTAGAATCTCATGACCAATATGAGTGCTTTGTTAGCAATTAAATAAACATTTAAATATTTTTCTTAAACTCTATAGTAGTATTCTAATTTTTTTGTTATGAGATTGACATTTATTCTCTGCATAATATCAATATTGCCAATTAGAGATGTGTAATATTCGAAGCATTGATTTGTGGGTTGAAGCACTAATCTATGAGTTGTTCATTTAGTTGCATATTTAGAAATTATATGACCATTGTAACGTTGTCCAATGATTATTTAATGTGTCATGACACTATACATTTTCTTATGGAATACCCATGACTAGGGTTGATCATGTAAACTCATTCTCAATTCCTCTTACTAAGAAAATTGATTAACAATTTCAATATGTGCATAATTTAGAACTTAAGAAACTTGACTAATAGTTCCAATTTGTATTTGTGTCCTACATTTAATAATATTGTTTCCCAAAGGGACCTATATAATTATTCTTTCGCTATTCACTAAGGGATGCAACATAGCCACACCTCCTTTAGATTTCTTTGGAACTGTTGAAATGAAAAATAAGGCACCTAAGGTAAATCTTGTTACTCCTTTCACTTATCAATGTTTCCAAATATTTCCTCTAGTAAGTTTCTAGAGGAAGGTAGTGGAGATGGGACCATCATTTTGGGGGAATGAAAGGATTATTTCTTAATCTTTTTTAATCTGATTTTGATCTTAAAATGATGGTTTTTTATATTTGGATTTATGTTGATCTTCAAAATATTCCCATTTTTATATGATTCAAAGGTTGTTTAACATATAGGGAATTCTATTGTTTGTTGAGTATAAACCAAGTAGTTGCGAAAATAAGTGTTATCCTCCCCACCTAGGTTCAATTCCAATCATTGATATATTGAAGTTTTAATGATTATATTGTTGTAACGACTTTGAGCCTTGTGTTGAAAAAGCCTCAATATTTTACAAAAGGTCTTTGTGAATATTTTTTGGAGAATTTTGAGGGCTATGTATGTATGATAATCACAACTCTTGTATTGTTAGAGATATTCCTTGTATTTCTAAAAATTGCATCCCTTTTGTGCCCTTGCCTTCAAAAATCATTTTTTCTTTAAATCACACTTAATTTTTGAATTCTCTGAGGCATTTTAAATATCATTACACATATAATATTAATATTGTATTGAATCTATGGCATGTTGATGATACTGAAAGAAAAATATATATTCATATTGTTTATAAATCAAGAATAAGCCAAGTTTCTCTGGTAAATAAAAATCAAGCAAAGAAACAAAGTTATTAGCTAGTGGTTTCCACATTACTAATGGGAAAAAAGTAAATATGGGAGATTCCACTTCAATGATTACTCCATATTCACTAGTTCGGAAGTTAATTCAAACATTTATTGAAAATAATGTCTCTACTACTTCCTCTCAACCACTGAAAGATAATGGCATCAGATAATATTTTACTCTTATTGGGTCATTTCCCTCATCATTTGTCAGGGAGAATTTGAAGGTGAAATCGATGCTATCATCACTAAGAAATCAAATTCTTAAGAGTGCATTGAATACAATTGTTAAAGAAGGTGAGAATACATTTAGTATAAAAATTTTAGAATATTTAACTCAAATAGAAAACACTACGACATTGATTCAATCACCAATGGAATATAACTATGATAAAGGGGTTTAGATGGTTTTTATAAAAAAAAATAAAATTGTTTCTTGATAAATTAGAGGCCTTCAAATATTGAGTTTCAATGGAAAAGTTTTAACAAGTCGATGAATAAAACTTCAAAATAAATAGACATATTAATAAGTATCACCCAATAGGATGTTCAATGGAATAAAGGAGGTAATTGATTCTTATGATTTCAACAATGAATTTGTTAAGAATGATATTGAATATCATGAAAAGTGATTAACATAATAAATACTGGAGAATAATAATCAAACATAAGAAACATAACTGAGTGCATGAGATATGCATGGGTATAATAAGTTCCCCTTAATATAATATCGATACTGATATTTTTCTCTCAATATTTGTCTACAAATTATCTAGATTATATGATTATATTATTTTTCATCTATCTCGATGCTTTTAGGCTGGAAAAAATTGGAGGAATCAACTTAGAGACCTTTATTTTAGTGGTAGGTACCATTTTGGAAAATTTAGGTAGGAAACTATCATAAATATTCCAGAGCCATTATGAGGCATCAACTGACTTTTTTTTCTGAACCTACTTCCTAATTATGGATCAACATTCCATATTATACAATCTGAGTCCTTTCCGGTGGTGCATCAAATTCCTCAATTAGATTTATATGAGAAAGTGATGATTCCCACACGTTGACCTACCGTGTTGACCACCATGGTATGAGAGGATGCCACGTTAGCACCAATTACTCATGCATATGGGGATAGCCATATGAATACCTTAAATAATATTATAGAAGGTCCAAAACCTTATAAAAATTGAGGGTTGACGAATTAAAAACCCTAACCCTAGATTAATATTGATATATGTTAAATACCAGGCAACTAGGAGGAGAAATCGTTTCTTATTTAGTATTGTATTTGTTCCATGGTATAGAATAGCACTAAGGATTTGTATTTTGAGAGCCTAACAAAGGAGGAGAGATATTGTAGCCACAATACACATAATGTCAAGAGAAACTCCACAGAGAGTACCTCTTTCTTTGTACTTGCATTTGAAGAAATAAGAGTAGAGTGGCCTCACCTTCTAGTTAGGTTTTCTCCCTTATTGGGATTCCCAGGTTATATATTGTGTTTTGTTGTGGATGGTGTGAGTATTTATTTTTGTTCTCTATTTTTTTGCATTTCAATTATTTCATACATTTAGGAAGAAAACCAATAATTAAATAATATGAGATTTGAAGGAACTTAACCTTGACAGTATATATTTCAATATTTTATTAAATCTATTGTGACGAACTGTTCCAATGGAATATCCATGATAGTTTATAGGGGATATCAGTGTCAGAGCAATTTTTCTTGGGGATTGTTTGGAAATTCGCAGGGATCCAAGAATTATTTTAAGAAGAAATTCACAGAACCCTAACCATGATCAACAAGTCTGTTCATAACAACCCTCGAGATATAAGAGAGGAGAGATTCGTGAGACTGGAATATATAGAAATATGTCCCTCCTCATGGCATATCTCACAAGTAGGATCAAACCATTTAGAGAAGTTGAAGGCTTGAACTCAAAAATCATACCAGATGGGAAACTGAGGGATAATAAAGACCTAAAAAAGGAATAGTGAAAATAACATGAGAAATAGAGGTCGAGTTCTGGTGCCAAAAAAAATTCACAACCCTTGCTCAATATGGAAGGAAAATTGGTCATAAAGCCATAACAAATTGATTTTGATGCATTAAAATTAAATCATTCGTTGAAACAACTAGAATTTTATTCCATTTTTCACCATATATGTGATATCCTTAAATTGTTAGAAAATAAATTCCAATTTGAATTTAGAAATAAATTTTCATTTATGGAAATTTGAATTTAGAAATAAATTTCCATTTATGGAAAATATGAATTTAGAATTTTGGAATATGTAATTATTATTTTATGATTGTTGGGAAAAGGTTTGACTTTCCCAATTGTCCTCTTTTGATGGACACATGTATGAGACAAAATTTTTAATAAATTAAATGATGGAAGAAAAATGGAACAACTAGGTTAAAAATAACTGACTATGACTCCATGAGTGGGGAACAAGTTTGACTTAACTCAGATCTTATTTTTACAAGTGTCAGAAGTTGAGTTCTATCACTAGAATCCCCTGAAAATAAGATATTTTTAAATCTGCAAGTTTCCCCAAGGAGGGAAAGGAATGGAAAGTCGTAGGAACAAGATAAATGCAACATATGTGGGAGGCAAGATGTTGCTTAGTATGTTGGGGAATGATAATTGTTTTTTTGTTATGAACACATCTGGTGTGAGGAAACATATTTTATAAAATGTTGAAGGTGACAGTGGCTAAGGAGTGTGACTTAGTTCTCCCTTATGGAGTCATGGTCAGGCAAGGGGGTCATCAGGACAAGTGATCATGGTTTTTCTGTTTCTACGATTGGGTGGAACATGGTTGTTCCATTTGTTTCCCAACATAAATATTCAAATATGTATCTCAGCTATGTACTTTTATTGTTGATGTTATATGGTCGATGCTATGTTTTACATTCTAGATATATAAATTAGAATATGTTTAAGTGGACTATGTAGCCGTGTTAGATTCATGGCTTGACACTATGTAAGAGTACCTGTAGTGACATTTTTCTGAAGTGTTATAGTTTAGTATATATGTGTGTGTGTGTGTGTGTGTATAAATATAAAAATGTGTATATGTTCCTATTGGAAATGATAGACTTATTTCTTCGATGGTTTTTCATTTACTGTACAAAATCGATAAACTTCAAAAAGAAACAAGTACAAATAGATTGTATTGAAATTTATACTATTATGTTGAGTATAGGTTGAAAAGAATAGAAGTCCCAAATACATTCATACTAAACACATAAAGATATCTGATACAATAGATCTCAAAATGTTTGAACAAATACATTTATTACAGTCAATAGGTCACCGACCAAATAGTACAGATGGGGTTTCCATAGACACATGAACTCCATAACTAGTTTAAAAAGAGTTTTAAAAGAGTCTACATAAAACTATCTATAACTGAAGTGAATGCGTGCATGGACCGATGGAAGGAAAAATCATGGAACCCGAATATATTTTGGTGGAAGGATGCTTCTTTCACCAAGTACATTTTTATTTCCAACCTGCAAGAGAGGAATACGAAGGTGCTAGTATATTTACTAGTGTTCAAGTCATTAAAAAATGAGACAAATAAAATAATTGAAAGGCGTAACTTATCTTGGATCCTGATGAATATTGGATGCGTCTTCATTCCCTTACCAAAGTAGTCAATCCTGTTGGTTTGTAACCATATGATGGGATCCCTCACAAAGCAAAAGGGACACATCACCAAATTATATCCATGCGAAATTATTCCTTGAAATTAAAGAAGAAAAAAATGTATGTAGCAATCAAGTTTGTTTCTTCATCATCCCGATACATGTCTCTATATTAGAAAATCTGAGAGGAGAACATATACAAAGAAATAGCATGATTTAATCAAATTGAAACGTTCAACAAATAATTTAACCGGGAGGTAGCAATAGAAATCTCTTTTCCTATGGAGGCTAAAACAATACAAGATGTTCATCGAAATAGTCTATTTTATAGAACAAATCATCAAAACAAATTTACCAAAAAATGTAATGCAGGAGGACCAAAATAATACAGAGAGGAATTTACTATGGCAGAGTTAACAATTAAAACAGAGGATACCTTTTGTTGTTCTGTACACAAAATGAAAGTGCGACTAGGGATAATGACCAAAAATAAAGAAATAATTAAATCAAAATTGTTTACAGAGGATCCCTCACAAAGCAAAAGGGACACATCACCAAATTATATCCATGCGAAATTATTCACTTGAGAAATTAAAGAAAGAAAACAAATATTTAATCAAGTTTGTTTCTTCATCATCCCGATACATGTCTCTATATTAGAAAATACAGAGAACATATACAAAAGAAATAACATGATTTAATCAAGTGAAGAAACGTTCAACAAATAATTTAACCGGGAGGTAGCAATAGAAATCTCTTTTCCTATGGAGGCTAAAACAATACAAGATGTTCATCGAAATAGTCTATTTTTATAGAACAAATCATCAAAACAAATTTACCAAAATAATATGTACAGAGGACCAAAATAATAGAAGGAATTTACTATGACGAAGTTAACAATTAAAACAGAGATACCTTTTGTTCCTATAATACACAAATGAAAATTGCGACAAGGATAATGACCAAAATAAAGAAATAATTAAATCAAAATTGTTTACAGAGACGCAAGGATGCTATCTAGTGACATACAATTACTGTAAGAACATAATTCGTATGTTAAAGTATAATAATGGAAAACGTGTGCAAACCCTGCTAAAACCCTTATATCGTGTATACAACTGAATATGTTGCGAATGAGTACAAGTATAGGGTACAACAATAAATAAATGAGAGGATCATTTTATTTTAGAGTTGTTGAATGAAAGAAACACCTAAATTATGCAGACAAAGATCTCATTATAGAAAATGAACCACCAAGTGAAGGCCACTGCCGAGATGACTGTAATGTTTTAATAGAGATAATCATTAAACCTTATCATAGACAAAGCATGATTTTCTCAGACGAGTTCTGATCTAAGGAGTTAAATATTCATTGAGTACCTACAAGAAAAATTTAAAATATTTAAAAAGGGAAAAACCATGTTCAACTTACCTTTACAAATAAACAGAGTTTGAATTTAAAATTGACCACACAAGGAATTAAACTATCAAGACTATAACCAAAATTTGTATATACATGTGAAAAGATTTGTAGGTTACAACCAAGTAATGGAATGGAAAGAATAACACCATAACTATTTTCCAGGAAATGATTTCTTCCAAGGTCTACATTTACCAAGTCTCAATGTTGACGGTTAGGTTGCACATAACCTTCCGGACAAAGGTTGTGGGGTGTAAAGACCTTTTTTTCAGTGATTTTGGCCATGACTTTGGACTGGGGAGAAGTGTTACACATTATTTTGGTCACCTAAGTGATCAACTGACAACATGTGTTCATGTTCCCTAAAAATATTAAAATATTCTTTCTCCATAAGAAAAGTGGTTTTCTTTTCCTCTTTCAAAAACCATAACAAGGAAGATCGTCGCACCCTGTTGTATGCATGGGGTGTGACGATGCTTGATCATCACACTCTGCACTAAACATGGATTGTGATGTTGTCGCATTCTTCCTGTACATAGGGTGTGATCATTCTTCTTGTACTCGCTTCTTTGATTTAGTGGGATCATCCTAATCTCCTCATCCATATCTCTTTCAAACTATATAAAGAGGGATATCTTATGGAAAAGGCTAAGTATGAATAGGCTAAGGTTTGCATGAAGAGTTCTGCTACATATTATGATTGAAATATTTTCTTTAGTTCTCCAAGTCAGATTTTGTATGTTCTTCGTCAAAGGAATTGGAGAAAAGGTGTGTGTGTGTATTGGAACAAAGAGCCATTGAAAGGGGACGTTGCAACATCACGGCATGGGATGTATTCTCTGCTTTCCATTTAATATAATACAATAATACATTTATTCCCTATAAAAGTATCTCAACTTTTATTGTATAACTCCTTGATCTTATACATAGATTTCATTGGAATATATATATCTTTGTATTCTCTCTCTTTGTTGGTTTTTGTTTCTTAAAATAGGTTCACCATCTCACAAACTCAAATAAGGAGCTATAAGGATAACACTCGCAAGGATCAAGTGTCGTTTAAAAGGCAGGTCGCGTATGCCTCTTTAAACTAGTTTATATGACAATGGAGTTTAAGGTCAAGTGTGCATTTTGTCTTGTTTTGTTCTAGTTTCCCGTGGAAGTTAGGGAGATATGTTTGTGTCCACACTTATCGATTAGTCTGATAACAAAATTGACGATCATACAAGGGATAATACAATTTTTTTCATTTTTTTCTTCTTATTTTCTATTATCTTGCCTTATTTTGGTCACTTTCATTCTTTGAGTCTGTGGGTGATCCATCTTGATTCCTGGTTCTAAAAGTTTAGTGAGATTTTTTGTCTTTCTTCCAATTTTTTTTATTTTCAGAGATCATCACACTGTAACCTATTGACAGCCTATGATGATCCTTTGATGTCACACTTTACTGGTGTAGACCAGTGTGATGACATCGCACTGTACCTTATTGACAGCCTGTGACGATCCTAGATCGTTGAACTGTGCTCCTCTGCAACATGTGATGATTCCTGTAGAAATTTTTGGGTGATATCCCTTTTTATTTTTTCTACTCAGTTTTGACTCTATTGTCTGGGATGAACTTTTGATACTAGTGAATGATTTATTTATAACTTTTAAGCTTGCATTTGATTGATTTTTGGAAATTGAGAGTCTTCTTTGTAAACTTTGCAAGTTTTTCTTTTGTTTCTTGTCACAAGGATATAATCTCAAGATCTTGGTCCTAAGTGATTGTTTGACAAAGAGTCCTTGATTTATTTGGAGTTTTGGATTGTTTTTAATTTCTGTATTGTTAATTGATTGAGAGAAAAATTTTGTTTGTGTTTGAAAAAATCTTTTCTTATCAATTCATTTTTGTCTACATTGTGATTTTGATTTGGGAATAGTGTTGAGAATGTTATAGTTTTCTTGGAATATGCTTTATTTTCTTCATTACGACTCTGATATTATTTGAGAAAGAAAGAACTGAAGTTATTCCTCTTTTTAGTAGTCTTTTACAAGAAAATTGTCGCATTCAAAATATTTGTAAAAAGAGAAAAATTGGAAATTTTGTAGTTTTTTATTATTTTGAATCCTTTTCATTTAAATTTGATAAATTGTGTTTTGTAGCTTGGTATTCCAAAAAAAGACACATTATCCATACTGTAATTAGATTTCACTGAATTAAATGATTGCATAATCATCTCTTCTTGCATTTTATTGGGTCAAGGTGAAATACATCATTAGTTTCATTTTCATTTCCCTTTTGAGTAAACAAGAGCCTTTAAAATACAACGCAATTTTAAAATTTCTCAGAAACTTTTATTTTCTAGAACTTCTTTACACTAACATGATCTAGGATAGCGCTTTGGAATAGGTTGTAAGGCACACTCTCCAAATCATCAATAGTATCTTGTGATAGGGAGAGTTCAAATCCACTTGCTACATTTTTTCCTTGGAAGCACTTCTAACAAAACGGTTAATCACGAGGTCACATTAGGACTAGAAGAGTTAATCACCCTTCTTTGTTGGTCTTAGTGTAGATTTTACGCATATAATTGGGGGTCACTTGAGAAAAATATCCTGTGGGGACCTTCTTGAGTTGATTTTGGGCTTAGATACCCTTCCTTTGCGTGTGGATCAGACTATTGGTTGTTTCCCCAAGAATCATTGTTAGAATTGGTAAAATTAATGGCCCATTTCTTTAGGGTCTTTACACGAGGTGACTGTGGAGGGGAAATTCTTCACAGTACCTAGAATCAATGTTGTCCAAACTCACTTGGGATCCTTGGAGGCTATACTAATGATTATGTGTGGGATATTGCACCAGGGTGTAAGTTTGTTAAGCAGGTCATCAACACAACTTTTACACCTGCTTTATCCAACCCCTTCTTGTATTGATTTTGTGACATTGGATTTCATCACCAACTAGTGAATTCTAAATAAGAATTTTTGTTTGCGTGTTTGATTTATATATTGTATTAGTGAGTGATATTTGTTTCTCTGGTTGGCCATAGATTGTTTTTATTCTTTATTTGGTACAGCCAACATAGGCCCTCTCTGTTCACGTAGGATGCAAGGGATACCTCTGAAATATCTGAAAGATTATGTTCCTTTGCTTCCTAACTCACCAGAGTGTTCTCTTGAAGGAGAAATCGATAAAAAAAAATCCTATGAGATTGGAAGTTCTACTCCATTAGAAGATTCAATACTTCATGTAAATCTATTATTGAGTGTTGTAAAAGATCCATATTTTCTTCGGATAAATTCATCGAGAGACATTGTTTATGAAGAGTATATTGGAATACCTACTGGACCTCATGTGGAGTCTTGCGTAGACAATCCATTTTTTCAAAGTGAGTCATTTAGAACTCTAGTCCACACTACTGGAAACTTTTATCCTAGCTCTCCTGGTCCTAATCATTCTCTTTGGAGAACTTCTTCGAGACAAGATATTTTTGAAACACTAGGAATGAGTCATTTAATCCCAAGAACTTCTAATCAACCTATGGAAACACATACGCATGTGACTTACACTGCTTATACAATACCTTTAGATCATTTTATTGGCACGACGAGTAATGTTGTCATAGTTTCAGACAAATTGTTGGTTGGTTCTCCCTCAATTCTTCCTCTCCATCTCGCTAACTATACCATGTTCCCACAAGCTACACATGTTTTTGCCAGAAATATGGTTAATGCACAAGATCCTATTGGAACACCGCTTCTGCTTAGATCAAATCTGTCACTTCCTCCTAGGTATAATTCTTTGAATACTTCCATTACTAATCATGCTCAGAATCCATCCATAGGGTATAATATTTTTGTTCCTCCTGGGTATAATGATGCTAGTATTTTTGTTCCTACACCTACCCAGATTCTCTCCGGGGGGCCTCACATTCCTCCTTCGCCTTCGCTTAGAGGATTTGATCATCATGGACCTAGTAGATCCAATCAAATTAGAGGCACAAGTCATATTGGCGCTTCTAGTTTTCAAATTCTCTTTGGAGGTCAACCTCAAGTTGCAGGGAAACCTCAATTTGGGGGGGAACCTCAAGTTGGAGGCCATAAGCCAGTTTATGGGCAAAGTATACCTGGATTACAATATCAAAATTGTAATTTTTCTTTCCAATGGAATCAATAACCATCTAGGGGACAACATCCGCAAGTTGATTCTTTTGTACCCCCTCATCTCAGGCAACATGATATATGAATCCTACTTGAGGTCAAAATTT
Source organism: Picea sitchensis (assembly GCA_010110895.2). NCBI lineage: Eukaryota > Viridiplantae > Streptophyta > Pinopsida > Pinales > Pinaceae > Picea > Picea sitchensis. The sequence continues at coordinate 33,552 of SNQJ01S0030796.1, forward strand.
CCAGTCTAATGCTCCTTTCTAAGGAATATTACCTAATCAACCAACTCATGTTGGATATTCGATTCAAAATCCTCCACCACTGAATTTTTCAAGACCCTCTAACTATCTACAGACTGCTTATGGTCCTACTGGTATACCTACAGGACTCCCTCCTCAAAACTACCAATTTCCTCAAGTGAATAGACAGTTGTCATTTCTTGATACTTTGGATGTACAAGATTTATCTAGGATTTTGAATGATCCTATTTTTCATTCTCCTTATTTTCCCATCATACCAGCCAAATTATCGTCAGACATTCCTAAGTTTGATGACCAATCAAGAGAACACCCAAATAATCATGTCATGACTTTCCATCTTTGGTGTTCATCCAACTCCCCGATGGATGAATCTATAATATTAAATATTTTCCAACGAATTATTACGGGCTCGGCAACCAAATGGTATATTGAGTTACCGCGAGGATTCTTTAATGACTTCAATACCTTAGACATGGTGTTCTTAACGCAATACCAATTGTAAATATGATATGAGACAGGAACAATTTTTTTTAGTTTTTTCAGACAATCTTCTTCTACTCACATTTCTGATCATATTCATGAGTGGAGGAGGAGACGACGTTTAATCAAAGTTCCTCTTCCTGATCAATTGTTGGTTGAGTGGTTTACCAAATCTCTCATTGGTCCTATAGACTGTGATGTTTCCATGGGTGGTGTCGTCACTGAAGATGAGGCGATTAGTCGTGCTCAATATCTGGATCTCGTTTATTCACAAACAGGCACACTATATGACTTTATCCCTCATGCTGCTCGTCCATCTACGAATCCTACCCCAACACCTCTGGTAGCTTCTCATGTTTTTGATGGTGTGATTGGCACTTTTCATGCTGAGACTCAATCTAAACAAGCCATTCATTCCAATCCCAAGTCTACTCCTTCTAATGTACAAAATTATCCTACTCTGACTCCTTATCCCTGCTATAGCGGGAAAACCCCCCTATGGAATACACTAGGGTTCAACATGTAGGAATATATAACCATCTAAAAGTCTCCTACTTTTATAACTACCCCGACTATACCCCACATTCATGCATACAATACAAAGTAAAAATATCTAGTAACTCTACCTTAAACTTTGCATCCGGTGTCAATCATTTTGCATTCGATTGATCCCTGACTACAAGTCTCCTCCCAAGGTTGACCTACATGCACAAATAAATAAACAATAAACTACGAACATGCATCTAATATATGAATTAGTGGTTTATATGTCATAATAAAACATAAATCAAACATAAAGATTGAACACATCATATGGAGGGACAAAAAAAGTATCCCTTTTATTGATATCACAAAGTTTACTTAAAATGAGATCGATGACTTCTCCTCGGATTTGGTTTGGGTTCCTCTTAACCAAGCTCCAACTATGCTTCCATGTATATTTCTCCTCTCACACTTATTCTAAGGAAATGGCATGGGCTTATGATGGAGGAAAAAGGAAAGAATAGGGAATTTTGGCTCAAAACTCACAAGGTGGCAGCAAATTCTTGGGCAAGGAGGGGATGTGAAATGGGCAGAATTTTACTATTATTATGCTTGGATTTGGAATGAGACCCAAACACCTCCTTTTATATGAAAAAAAGGATGTTTATTCATTTGGGTGATGAGAAATAGGCGATGGGACAGTTGGAAAACTACCCAATAGCCCATAATCTCAACGAATTCCTTGCAACTTTTTATTTTTTACAACTTTTGTGGTTATACGCGGGCTATAGTGGTGCATCTAGCGTATATACGTGGGAAGTAATGGTGCATATAGCATACATACGTGGGAAATAATGGTGCAGGTCATGCACATGTTCAAAAATAGTGTTTTTAAGAAGAGAGTCTCAGTGATAGCCTGGCAAAAATAACAAGTAAGATGGCCTAATGCTAGGTATGCATGTATGGTGAAATTTAGGTTTATAAAATATTCCCCCTCATGTGTGAGGTCAAAGGACATCTGATGGCTGAAAAAAATTACAAATCTTCACCAACGTACAAAGCGAGTGAGCCTGGTACCAGAGTTCGGGAGGTGTCATCTGCAAAATAATAATTATCTCATAGAGGCGGGCATACCCATGCTCAGGATGAAATAAATCATGGCTTCCAATCAAATACACTACATATCCATGTGATATAACTATATAAAGTTTATCCACAAGAAATACACAATAGATATACATCTCAAAATAAAATATATACATGTATAGTATCCATATTCAAGAAGCCAATGACACTTGATGGATGGAGATGAGGTCTTCAGAGCTTGAGAAACAACTTCAACATATTAAAAACTCGGGTAGGAGTGTAATGTGAGTGTACAAATTCAATACCCAGAGGTCTTCGACAACTCGTCGAGGAATAGACAAGAGGATCTCGGTGATCAGGCAAAGAACTTCATTGATTTCGAACAAGGATTTGATTGGACTTTTGGGATGGTTGGGCATGAGGATAAGAGACAAACTGCAGAAAGGCCAACTCAGGTTGGGTAAAACTTCCCTTGGAAAATATCATGATAGATGATCAGACTTAGGCAGCACGATATTGACATAAGTTCACGATGCAGAAGCCAATGCAAACTCTCCATGTGTTTGGAAAGATAACCAAATGGAGGAGGAAACAACTCTATGTTACGAGAACAACTTCCTAATATCATATTAAATCCCAATGCTTGACGAAAAATGAAAGGATGTGCTTTTTCCAAGGGTGACTCATTGTGCTACAATAAAAAGAAAATACTTTTCCCATCCTCTTTTTGGGGTATATTTGATTTTTTTGTCTTTTTCAATATTTTGAAGAGCTTGAAAAAGAATAAAATAATGCTACATTACAACAGAGGAATGAGTGTTGTAATAATACTAGTTCCAAGCGCAAGGAACATATTAATGCTCATATAAAGGAGACATGTGTAGAAAAAGGACACTCAAGAAAATTCCTCCATGGGTCAAGGTGTCAGATCATAGAGGAAAAGTGCTACAAGGCTTGCGTATAAGGCATGCTTCAAAGGTTTAGTTGAGTGGGAGCTGACATTGGGCCAAAGATGAAAATATGCAACTCTGATTAGCAGGACATGATGAAACCCCCTTCAATGTATTTTTTACGAGCCCAGAGAAGGTAAGCTCAATAGTTTTTTCACGTTTAGAGAGTCTGAAAAAACATAAAAGAAGACTTCACTGGGGTACCTTTTTCGAAGATATTCTATTCATCTTGAAAATGTTGATGAATGAAGCTATAGGAGACATCCTCCATATTACAAACCTATGAGATGTGGAATATAGAAGCTATGTGAAGTCTTACTCTCATCTTACAAACATGAGAGAAAGCCCCTAATATAGGGTTCGTGGTTCCAGCCTAGGGCAGGGTCTAGGAATGTATATGGACTCCTCCATGACATGAGAGAGATTAAATCCATATGATTATCTGATGTAAGAGTGATCCATTGAGTTAGGACGTCCCTATCGCTGAGAAGAAGGTGAATATGGGAAATCCTGAAAAGCGTTGGGCACATCATCATGAGAATAAGAATGAATATGATGTGATGGCCTCCTCTGAATAGAAATAGAGTTGATGACAAGACTCCAAATGATCCTCCTGTTGGTGGTAGTTGGAAAGAATATTTGTAGAGAAGACGTGCATATGGATGAGCATAGATGAATGTGTGTGGACCTGGCTCATCTATGTGATGTAGTGAATGAGGTCCATGGTATCCCTATAGATGTGGACCCTAGTGGATGAGCACTAGTGGGTGTATCATATCCTTTTCTATATATAGTTCAAGAGTCAAACCTACTTGTAAACCTAGCTATTGTGTAAATGGTACAGGTCGGCCCTATCTTATTGTGTCTAAAGATAAACTGTAAAAGATAATTAATATTAATATTAATTATTATAATAATAAACAATTAATATGTCTAAGTGAGGTCACCCTATTGTGCCATTAGACACTTTAGCTGAAAGGACAAGTCTAATATAAGTAAGATGAAATCTTTCATTGTAGACACACACACACACTTGTAATTTTTGGAAATTTCAGCAAGTACACTTCTTGGTCAAAGTTGTGCACCTCTCTTGGGCATTAGAGTTCTAGGGTTTTGTGCACCCTCTTCTATGCTAGGATATTCGTGGTGGTGAAATTTATTTCTCTTGAAGAGTATAGAAAAGGATTTGGTTGGGTTTTTCTCCCTTGCGTAAGAAGCATTTCCTAGGATATATCTTGTGTTCTTGTGCATGGTGTTTCTTCTTGTGATATTGGTTGTTGCAACATTCTTGTTTATGGTTAAGACACAATGAAATTAAATGAAATACATTCTTAACCTATCTTATGAAAAATTCAACACGGTATCAGAGAATAGGTCATGAAAGAACCCATTGCACAAGCATCCACCAAGTCTCATTCCTTATCATCAAACCCTTCACATCTGCAAAACCGTATGACTTTCCCAGGGTTCTAGAAAATTCTGTAAGACCTTCCTTATGGAAGTGTTTCAACCCATGAAAATTATATGTTGAGGCTAATTACAAAATAAAAGAGTACGACCTCTTCTAGTGCATCTCCAGAGGCTTTCAAAACTTAATTATGAGAAATTTTGATTTTTAGCCCTAGGGTTTCTAGGGTGTTGAAACTTCTGCAGAATATTTATGGTTGTCTGAAGAAATAATTGTTCTAAATATGAAGGTATCCTTGTGATACTATTAAATTGATTATTGGAATTCATAAGTCCAAACATAATCCAGACTACAAGGATTCAAGAAAATATGAAGAACATAACTCCAATGGAAGATAGGCTTGATGGAGCAAGCAACTTCAGCCCTTGGAAATCATAGCTTCTAGTCACTCTTGAAGAAGAAGATCTCTTGGATGCAACCACTAAAACTCTACCAGAAATGACAACTGAATTAGAGAAGAAAATAAGAAAATAAGATGACGTCATAGAAAGGAAAATAATCATATACTCAGTAAGAGATCATCTCTTTCCCCAGATTGCAAATCTGAAGACTGCCTATGATATGTACAAAACACTAAAATAAATGTTTGAAAGCGACAACACTCTTAGATCCCTTACCTTGAGAAGTCAAATCCAAAGTAATAAGATGACAAAATATGACATAGTTTCACTTTTCTTCATAAAGCTATCAGAGGTTAAAGAACAACTAGAGACAATTGGAGAAAACATGTCTAATAAAGAACGTGTCTTAACTACTCTTTAGAATCTTCCAAAATCATGGGAGCCCTTCCTTCAGAGCATCAGTGGAAGAGAAACTCTACCAACATTTGAGAAACTATGGATAGATTGTACTCAAGAATAACTAAGACTCAGAAATAGAGGAGTGGAAGATTACCCAGAAGAAAATCATGCTCTTTCACTTCATACCAGAAAAGAGGAAAATTAAAAAGAAACTTCGGGCAAACATTTAAAGAAGAAAATCCTTCATATCAAATAAGAGATCTCTCAAAAGTTCAATTCTATAGATGTGACAAGTGTGGACATGTTGCAAAATATTGTCCAACCATAAAGAAGGGAAAACAATATGCCACCACTGCCAACATTGATCCTGATCCACCTTAAGAAAATGAAGAAAGAAGAAACGAGAAATATTTTCTCTAATGAATAACACTGCTACAAATAGGTAAATTTTTTTCTTCTAAATCTTACAGTGAATTGCATGTTTCTTAAAATAAAAGAAGGATATCACTCCTTATAAAAGAGATTTCAAAACTTGGACCATTATCCCTGGTACGGGAGTCCAAAACTTTGTCCCTTGTGCAAGAACAAAGTAGAAACATTATTTTTGAAAGAAGCATACAGTGAATCTTCAAAAACATTCCAGATCGACATCCCTGGTTAGAGACATATTGAGACAAGAAGAAATGTTTTCCTTGAAGACGAAATAATCTTTCAAAATCCATTGAATATTAGATGGAGATTGACAGTAAGACTATACTTTCTCCCCCCTTCAACAATTCAGAGGGAGAAACGACATTATTCCAGTTGCTCCAGTTGATATGTTCATAGATATTTTAGTAGGGAATAAAAGGCCCACCTAAAATCACTCTACTAGAGACAGAAAAACATACAAGCTTCTCAGAGAACATTCCAAGAAAACGAAAAAAGCGAGATTTTTCGATCTATCCTTTAGTCATGAACCACTTTATTGATGTTGAGATTCCTTGTATTAGAGAAGCAAAAAGAGAACCCGGATAGCAAGATGCCATAACAGAAGAATACCAGTATGTCTTAAAGAAGATGAATAAGATATTATTCGGGGACCAGAAAGGGAAGTCTCTGGTAACTTCCAAGTGGATATATAAGATAAAGCATGCAAATGATGGAAGTATCAAGAAATACAAAACAAGATCCATAGACATAGGTTTCTCATAAATAGAGGGAGTTGTCCATGATGAGACACTTGATCCAGTGAACCGATTCACTTCCATCTGTACCACCATCCATGAGTTGGAATCTATATCAGATAGATAGATTCTTGATGACTTTGGATTTCAGCAAGAGTGTTGTTGATCCAAACCTATACAGTGTTGGTGACAAGAACTTGATCCTAATAACTTACTCAGAAATTTTAGTTGTTAAATACTAGCAAGCATTGACTTATGATTTTCATAAAGGATCTGAGTATGATACACTAATTATTGGGACAAGAAGTATGACCGAATGAAAATCCACCATTATGGATTTAAAGAAGAAAATTGATGTTGATTCAAGATGAGACCAATCCACAGTTGATTGGATCACTGATTTATCTGGTTAAACACCAGACTTGATTCATGCTAATTCAGATTGAGTAGAAAGAACATTGGATGGAAGAGAACATCTTGTTGATGTTCTACCTTGAAATCTTCCATGGTTTCCTATTACAGTAGGAAACATAACTTTGTATCCTTAAGTGCACCAGAGACAGAGTATGTATATATATAGCAGTAAGTGTGCGAAGAAATGTGGCTTCACATACTTCTGACATATCTACTTGACCATGAGATAGATCATATGTTGATGAAAAAGAGCCATATATAAATCTCCTTAAATAACTCAGAGCTTCCTCATGTTTTGTCACACAGAGAGATAAATTTTTCTTATATCAGATATATGATGTAGAAGAAAATTGTATACTTGCAGTACTCTTCTCCACCTAAGCAGATTGCAAACTTCTACACTAAACATTTACTTGGTGAATAACTCCTTCCGATTTAAGAGGGATTACGGATGACCATTGGCCAAAAATAAAAGACTAAATCGGTATGAGAATTGGATTTATGGAGAATGCCTCCCTAGATGAGAGGGAGTGTTGATGAATGAAACTATAAGATACATCCTCCAGCTTACAAACCTATGAGATGTGGAATATAGAAGCTATGTGGAGTCTTACTCTCATCTTACAAACCTGAGAGAAATCCCCTAATATAGGGTTCATGGTTCCAGCCTGGGACAGGGACTAGGAATGTATATGGCCTCCTCCATGAAGTGAGATATAAGAAATCTAGATGATTATCCGATGTAATAGAAATCTGTTGAGTTAGGACGTGCCTGTGGCTGAGCACAAGGTGAACATTGGAAATCTCAAAAAGCGTTGGGCACATAATCATGAGAATAAGAACAAAGATGATGTGATGGCCTCCTATGAACAACAACAGAGTTGATGAGAAGATTCCATATGATCCTCCTATTGGTGGCAGTGGGAAAGAAGATCTATAGAGAAGACATGCCTATGGATGAGCATAGGTGAACATGTGAGAACCTGACTCATCTGTGTGATGCAGTGAATTAGGTCCATGGTATCCCTATGGATGTGGCCCCTAGTGGGTGTACCAGATCCTTTGCTATATATTGTTAAAGAGTTATCCCTACCTGTAACATTAGTTATTGTGTAAAGGGTACAGGTTGACCCTATCTTATTGTGTCTAAAGATAAATTGTAAAAGATAATTAATAGTAATATTAATATTGATTATTATAATAATAAACAATTAATATGTCTAAGTGAGGTCGGCCCTATTGTTCCATTAGACACTTTAGCTGATAGGAAAAGTCTAATATAAGTAAGAGGAAATCTTTCATTGTAGACACACACACTCTTGTGAGTTTTGGAAATTTCAGGACGTACACTCCTTGTTCAAATTTGCGCACCTCTCTTGGGTGCTAGAGTTCTAGGGTTTTGTGCACCCTATTGTGTGTTAGGATATTCTTGGTGGTTAAAGGTATTTCTCTTGAAGAGTATAGCAAAGGATTTGGCTGGGTTTTTCTCCCTTGTTTGAGAAGGGTTTCCCAACATATATATTGTGTTCTTGTGCATGGTGTTTCTTCTTGTGATCTTGGTTGTTGCAACATTCTTGTTTATGGTTAAGACATAATGAAATTAAATGAACTACATGCTTAACCTATATTATGAAAAATTCAACAGAAAAAGGGATAAACTAGCACCGAAAAGACGTCTATTCAGAACCATTTTAGGGAGTGTGACACAGACAAGATCACTCGACAATCTTTTCAATTTTAAAGAGTATAAAAATAGCTTAACTATGGACTCGTTGTATTTTTATAGATTTAGTTTCCTTAGCTCAAAAAAGTAAAATTTACTTAGGATAAATCTCTCGGCGAGATGAATCTCTAGAGGTGTACCTTTTTCCTCCTTAATCTACATGCTGGTAAAAGGGGTAAACTCATGCCAGTAGATGTTTTTCTGAACCAATTAACGAGTGTGAAAGAACAAAGTCACTCGACTATTTTTAATTTTAAGGATTCTAAAAAGAGCTTAACTATAATCTTTGTAGGGGATGTTCTTTTGGACCATTTTAATGAGTTTGAAGAAGCATTGTCACTTGACAATCTTTTCAATTTTAAGGAGTTTGAAAAGATATTAACTATGGACTCCGTGGGGGTTCCTTTTTTCTTAAATTTAGTCCCTCATGCCCAAAAAAGGGTTAAAATTATACCTGAGAATACTCTTCTAGCAAACAAGAGTTCCTAAAGTATACCTTTGTTCGTACAATTGACTGTTCGGACCAAAAAAGGGGTAAACTATTGTCGAACAGACATGCCTTCAAATTTGATTTTGGTGAGCGTGAAGGGAAACAAGATCTCCCAGAAATATTTTCATGTTTAAAGAGTCTGAAAAGGGCTTAAAACATGACTCGTTTTCTTGGGAGTCTTGAGGATGAGGCCAAGAGAGATAGCACATCAGAAATATGAAGGCTCAATATTGTAATCATAACAAGAATAATAAGGACTCCAGAGCCTAAAGTCATTGAGGATGACATGGACACCAAATGAAAAAAGGATCTACCTAAGGCATCCAAGTAGAGGTAGGCTCTACCACTAAATTATGACACTTCTAAAGAAACAATGATGGTTCTGTGTCGCAATTCAGTGGGATCGATCCTATGGAAAAGAGGAAAAGACAACGAGATGCAAAAAGTGGAGGTGAAATCCTAACTAAAATGCAAAAAGTTGGAAAAATGAATTTTACCAAAGGACATTCAAAAGTGACCCATCTCTCAAAATGTTTTCCAAACCAAAAGTAAAGTGTGTCATAACATCTAAAGAGAAACTCAAGAAAGTGGCAAAAAAGGACAAAAAAGTCTATAAATAGAATCTCACAACTCATTTTCACCATTGCAAATTGACAATTATCCAAAAAAAACAAAAACACCCATTTGCTAAAAGAGTTGATTATGATAGCTTCCGAGGACGAAAATAAATTCCTCTTGGACCAAGTAAGTACAAATGAACCTTTGTTTCATTTCAATACTTTTTTTTTGCATTTATTTTATTTTTTTGGGGGGCACACACTCCTAAAAGGGGGTGGCCCTATGTGTATGCAAGTTGTCAAAGGATAGCCCGTGTATGCCTATGGGTAGAAAACAAAATTCCTGTGTGCATACACGACTGTGTCCATTACAACCAACATACACCCTCAAGAACATGAAAAAAAAATTGAAAATACAAGAGTTAACTCCCCTTTGAACTTGTGTTTTGATAGTATGTATGTCCACTAGAGGGAGAGGGAGCACAAAGAAATTGATTTTTTGGTCGAAGAATACCCTGCTGTTGTCGCCACATTAAAACAATGCGGGTTGTGGAAATTATTCTGGTGTCCACTCATCAGGGCACAACTCGGGCTGTTGAATGCCTTGGTGGATTACTAGCACCCCAACAATGAGGCATTTATTCTCGAGGGGAAGTCATTGACTCCAACAATTGAGGATATCTATTTTCTGACTGGTCTCTCGAGGAGAGGGGAACTAGTCAACCTTCGTTCTTTTCCTCCTGGGCATCGCAACATAGTTGAGTTGATTGGACTACACTGTGAGGATGGCATGGATAAAGTGGGTTCCCAGGTGTCAGTCCACAAGATTACCAACCTATCCTTGAAATTGATAGTTTTACTTATTGTTCAGATTACTGGATTTGTGGCCTTACATCAGGCCTCATGGGTGCACATGCATTGTGCAGTACAGTTCTTAAATGCACAAGTGTTCGGTTGGAGCACTACCATGCTAGATTGCATGAAGAGAGAGCTCACAGAGTGTCATGGGTGGAGCAACAAAAAATTTGGGTTCAACACTATTTTATTCTCTTTTGTCTTCGAGAGGGTACCTAGTCTCAGTCCGCAAGAGATAGTACGGGGGAATGTGGCCTCCTTCCCAGCAGTTTGCAAGTGGGCGACATTATTACGACGAAAAGGGGGAGGGAGGACCATTGAGGCCTTTGACGATACTTTCTTTGAATGGTGGTCTCGACAGATTTTGGCTATAGAGGACTACCCCTATCCCAGGATCAACTTCTCCAGGGATCCTGACATGCTCGTACCTCCTAGAGAAAAGAAAGGAGAGATAGGTACATTTTCTTTTAAAAGTCTTTTGATTTTTATTTTCTTTATATATATAATTTTTATGTGTACTAGAGTATCTGAAAACTATGTATTTGTTATGTATAGATGTGGGACCAGTGCGTCCAACAAAGTTTTCAAGGAGCAGGGAGCGTACTCGACCAGAGGAAACACCAGCAGCAGTCGTCGAACCAGCAACAACAATAGGAGGACCTCCAATTGGAGAGGATGAGAGAGTGTTGATATGGGTGGAGCAAAGCCTCACTGCACTCACTCGTACATTGTGCATGGCTAAGATTGAGGATCTCCCCTCATTTATGGAGCCTCATTTAGTTGGGGTGCCACGAACCTAGGTCCAACTTTTTCAGCATTTGGAAAACATTTTTGTTCACTATGGTAGGGCCAATAGGCCCTGTTCTTATCTTAGGATGGACCACTTACATTCCAAGGGAACTCTTTGTATATTTTTGAGGGAATATACCCCACAATGTATACTTGACATATTATTTTTTGAGGCTCTTGCGCCCACCTATGTAGTCTAAGACTTTTGATATATATATATATATATATATATATATAGATGCGTATTTACATCTTTTTTGTCTTATGGATCACATTTTTACAATGTATGTACATGTGTATGTGTGTGTTTCTTTCTATGTCTGTACAATATGACAATCTAATACTTGATTAGCTAGAGTATTTTTCATGTGATTTAGTCTCCTAGGAACATGGATATACGTAATGTAATCAAAGGATCATTCTAAGAGGCATACCTTAAAGAATCATCAGTGTAGATTAGGATCATAAACATGATAAACCCCATTTAACTGGGACACAACTAGTTGTCCATCTAAGTAGACCCATAGGTGAGAGATACCATGTGACAAAGCGTCATGAAGCAACTCTATCAATGCGTTATATTTGACGACATTGTTTGTCACCTAGACAAATACCTCCAGAAGATAGAAATTAGCCTTGACGTGTGAAGATCACCCAAGATGCGGAATCAAGCCTCTGAGTGTGTCATCTAGCACTGTCCACAAACCCAATGAACACCTTTGATTCACTTGAAATCTACCATAGTGAAAAACATGACATAAAAAATGACATGTCCATAAAACAAAAAGACAAAAGATAACTGTATAAGAACTATGCATATGTACAAGAAGTCACCCAAGGTGACCTACCTATGAGTAATACTTCTTGACGTAGAGCCCATTTCTAGGCTCCTCTAAAGAATTCCCCTCAAGTTCAACCAGATGATAAGCACCCCTGTTTAGTACATCCTTCACGATGAAATGTTTGAACCACATGGTTTTGAACTTGACTACCTCTAGGGGATCCTTATCTTGGTCATAGACTAGGACCAGGTAAAATTTAGAGAAAATACAAGGATGAACAGACCGATCATACTGACACTTGAATATTTTCTTTTGAGCCTCATTAGACAAGGCTGCATCACGTCATTTCTCATTGAGCTGCTCAAGATATAATAAGAGTTCCTCAAGCGGTGAATTGTACGACAATAATTGTACTGCCAATTTAAGAGATGGGATCTGACACTGTATTAGAAATACTTCGTCCAGCCCGTAAACGAGTTGAAAAGGTGAGAAACCAGTGTAAATCTTTACAGATGTTTGGTAGGCCCACAATGTCAATTACAACATCAAATTCCAATTTGACTTGGTTGAATTGATCGTTCATTGTAGAATGGTCTTGAGAGACTTATTCATAGCTTCCACCTAACCATTCTCTTGTGGGTAATATGGTGATGAATGTTCTTTCCTCAACCCAATATTTGATTTTAACTCAGACATCATTTTGTTCTGAAAGTGACTGCCATGGTCAGTGGTAATCTCCTTTGAGATGTTGAACCTTGCTATTATCTGATTGAAAATAAGGAGAGTTGTTGTCTCTCCATAATTATTGAATGTCGACATAGCTTCAACCCACTTTGTAAAGTATTATACTGCTACGATGATCTAACGGTTCTCCCTAGCTGAATGGGGGTGGCATGTAGTATAATCAATCCCCCACTTGGTGAAGGGGCCAA
>SNQJ01S0030797.1:6830-32015 GCA_010110895.2 Picea sitchensis
GATGAAATTCAAATAGAAATCTCACAAATAAAGGTAATTGATGTTACACAGATTAACAGGTGGATGGTGAAGCCTAATTTAAAGTTACAAACTATTGAGTTTATAGGAAAGATAGTTGACGACCGTCTACCAGGACTACATAGAAAATTCTTCCTATTTGAGGCGAATGATATTCCAGAGGCTCCTATGGTGTTGGTGCAGCTCCTGGGAAAATGTATTGATTGTCTCAAAAAAGAAGAAGGAGTTTCATCAACAAAGAAGTAAAGTATTATTTTGAAAATTTCATCATCGAAATTAATCAAAGAAGATAAAGATAGAAATATAAACGGTTCAGTATTTCACATTCATGTAACCGTTAGTCTTCGGAAGTTAGTTAATCACCAACAAAAAAAAGGTTTGGTGATCATGTATAAATATAATTTCACAAGACTGAGAAAAGGCTTTTGGTTTTTCGGGAAGTCAATTGTATTAGAGCTTTTCCAATTTACAGTGATATAGACAATGCAGAAGAGATTATGAATCCTGTCAACTTGAAGCTATGTGTTCCTTTGCTCTGTTTTCAATATCTTTCAACATATTTCTTTTCATGTCTTTCTAATGAATGATCAGCTATAGTTTAACTCAAACTTCTATTGTAGTTTGAATTTATTTAATTATCTAATCATTTACAGTTTTTCCTCTATGATTGCTATCAACGGTTTCAAGACCTGTAGGTCATTTGGATGGTTATGTTTTATATTTCATTAGAAATCTCGTTTTTCTCTCCTTCTTCTGTTATGATATGAGATTCTTTCATGATTAAAGCCTCATATTTTTCGACATCATTACTTTTGTTATTAATTTACTATTCTCAAATTATTTCAAGTACATGAAACAACCTCTACTGTTATTGTGTTATTATTTGAGTTCCAAAACTCCTTTTCTATTTCATCCCTCAAAACTGAAGCAACAAATCTTTAAACATTTTATAATTCAATAAAAATTTACCCCCCATGACTGTCCCAAATAATAGATAGCCTAACATAGAACCTGGCCTTCAAGATCAAACTAGCATTGCTTTGAACTTATTTAATACTATCCTGCAAACAACAACTACCCAGGTCGAATTAGAATGCTCATGGGCAGTTATTGAGAGAGACATTAGCATCCAAGAGAAATGGGAAGCTAGACAGAGACAGTTGAGAAACCAACTCTGATTTACCCTTCACAATTGATTCTTACCCCTTAATTCTCTTTATCTTTTCAGATGCCTTGATGGTATACTTTAGAGCCTTAAAGTATAAACTCAGGAACAACACCAACCAACAGAGTGTTTGGTCAGGCACCTGGAATCAAAAATCCAAAAGTGGTGCTACAGACACAACATAAGGATAAATGCACACAATAACACTCCACTTAAAATTCCTAAGAGAAACATTGTAAACAAACAACTTCTTCAAAACTTCAACCGAGGTGGATTAGTTCCTGAGTTCAAAGAAATGAAAAAGTGGATAAGGACCTTCTGGAAACTAGTACAGTTTGATCAAGTCGCGAGCCCAATGAATGGAGGAGTGAGAAGCAGCTACCCCAACCTCCACTTACCATCCCTACCCGGTGCAAGTAACTCTAACTTCGCAGAGCACCCTCTAGGGGTACTGATATCATGATGCGATGTCTGCCTCAGGTACCATGATAAACCCCTTGCAATAACCTCTGAGATACCTAGGAAGAGAAACTATGTATACCAATTCATAGTCAGCGTCTAGAGAGTATAGTCGAGAAACTATGTATACCAATAACTAAGATAAATCTTCGAAAGTGACGACTCTCAGAGAGGTAAAGGAACTGGAGAAACCCACATATAAAATCAATCCACTACGCTTGGTCAAGTTTTGGAAGGGTTATCTCCTTGACTCTTTCTTATGCGACCTTGTGTTTAAATCATGTGTTAGAGAAGGATCATGGCTATACTTATACATGTAATTGTGTTGAACATGCACATAATAGATCTAGATAAACAATAATACACACATTTGTAGAGAGAAATTGAGAAAGAAGAAGAAGGAGAGAAAGAATAGAAGAATTCTCATTACCTTTATTCCACACTCAAAGAGTGAATAATTTACAATATATATAGGCTACATGAGTAACTAATGCACCATAGTGGTGGTCTAGAGTGATATGGACATGCACCAACGGTTACGAGAGTGAACTGCCACCTAGTCTAGTCTCTCAGGCAGTTATAGGAGTGAACTGCCACCTAGTCTGAGTTAACTAGTCTACCAGTCTTCAGTTAACTGAATGAAACATAGTGAAGTGAGGAGGAGATTAGGGAATCATGAGTAATGCGCTAGTCTGGTGATGATCCCAAGGACAATGTGAATTAGCTGGTGATGATCTCAATGTTGCATGGTGACAAAACCAATGCAACATCTAGACTCCACTCAACTAGTCAAATTGAAGTGAAAACTGAAGAGAATATTTTCCCTAGAGGAATATTCTTCCTAAAAAAATGGAGACTGAATAATGACTAACAAACAAGGAAAAACCTTAGGAAAAATAAATCCTAGGTGTGTGTGAAGTAACTCCAACACCCCCCGTGAACATCACTATGGTGAAAATAATGAATGGGTCCCAACAACAAGGCCATTTTGGGTACCCAAATACAAAAGATACACTAAAATAAATGAGGAAAGAGGGAAAACCTCATGGGAAAAACACCCCCTCAAATTACAATGCATAAAAAAATAAAATGAGAAGGAACAAAAAGCAGTTGCTAAGCAACCTTGTCCTTCACTCCAAGAAGACCTTGCAATTGTGCAAGTTTGTGCTCGTTGAATATTTTGTTGAAGATGTAGATGTCTGCATGGATCCGATGAAGTAGATGCATAATTGATATGTCCACACATATCCACTTTCTTTTCTTGTAATGAATAAGATCCAAATAAAGTTTGGATGAAATTTTGAAAATCGTGCAGCCATTTCCGGAAAAACGCTGAAATTTTGTTGATTTTAAAATGATCATAACTTCACTTCTTGGACTCCGTTTCAGATGGTTTGTTTTTTGAAATTGGATATTTTCTTGAGAGGAATTCAAATATGCAATTTGTTTCTGCAAGTATTTCTTAGAAAATATCATAATTGTGTCTGATGTGCGCGGCTCCCGTTTTGTCTCCTGTGATGCATGCATTGTACATGGAAAAGTGTCTGCATGTGACTCCTGAGATGCATGCCATATATCTTCCACATGAATTTCATAAAACAAATCTGAAATAGAGTAGACATCATCTTCAATTAATGGAATACAAATTTGTGCAAATACTTGTGTAGAAGACTCTTCAGAATAAGAGGCTTGATCTTCTGACGGTTTCTCTTTTGGCTCTATCTTTCCAATCCCCTGCATGCAATCCTAAAAATCTTATTTATTCCCAGATCGAACCTCCAATCTGGTCCATAATTCATTTGGAGTGAATTCTTGTGTGACAGCACATACTTGGTGGAGAATTTCTGGAGAAATAGACAAGCAGATAAATCCTATGACCATATCTTATCTATTGAGAAAGTCATTTTTCTCATCAGAAAAATCAGGCTCTACTTCCATTTCCATGGTTATTTGGTATAAGCCTCTACTTATGAGAAGAAGTATAAACTTTGGCTTCCACTCCAAATATTTATGAGGCGTGAGAAGTATTATCAGTGAGTAAAACATATATTCCATCTTTTTTGCGTTCTTCAATCTTCAGTACCTGCAAAAATTATTTGGTGTAGCTTTTGATTAGCAATCTGTTGGCTCTGATACCATGTAAATGTGTTGAACCTGCACATAATAGATCTAGATAAACAATAATACACACATTTGCAGAGAGAAATTGAGAAAGAAGAAGAATGAGAGAAAGAATAGAAAAATTCTCATTAACCGTATTCCACACTCAAAGAGTGAATAATTTACAATAGATATAGGCTACATGAGTAACTAATGCACCATAGTGGTGGTCTAGAGTGATATGGACTCACACCAACAATTACAAGAGTGAAATACCACCTAGTCTAGTCTCTTAGGCAGTTACACGAGTGAACTTCCACCTAGTCTGAGTTAACGAGTCTATCAGTCTTCAATTAACTAAATGAAACAGAGTGAAGTGAGGAGGAGATTAGGGAATCATGAGTAATGCGCTATTCTAGTGATGATCCCGAGGACAATGCGCATTAGCTGGTGATGATCCCAATGTTGCATGGTGACAAAACCAATGCAACATCTAGACTCCACTCAACAAGTCAAACTGAAGTGAAAACTGAAGAGAATATTTTCCCTAGAGGAATATTCTTCCTAAAATATAGGATACTGAATAATGACTAATAAACAAGGAAAAACCTTAGGAAAAATAAATCCTAGGTGTGTGTGAAGTAACTCCAACAATACAAAAAATTAGATTTATGTATCCCTAACTCAGACTCCTTTTTTTGTTCAATGTTCTTGGAGAGTTTACTCTCCATCCTAATCCAAGGCCCTAACCCTAAACTTGTTAATGGACACTAGAAACAAAGTCTAGTAAATTTTAAGTTTAGCATTCATTTTTAGTGGTTGTTCTTTACTCAAAGGGTATAGAAGTGAAACTGATGTTGTTTGAGACTCTTGCAAAATTAAACTTATAAGAACACTGGAAAATAAATATTTACACTAATTCTAAAATGAAAAAGAGTTTCAAGAAATCAAAAAACATGACAATCTTTCAAACCTTGAAATGCAATATTTTCTCTTTCTGATGCAAAATGCGTAATGCAACTTTGTCTTAAATTGTGAGAAAAGAAAAAGAAACAAACAAGAATAGAGTTCTTTGTTCTTTTTCCTTTGAAATTATTTTCAATATGAGAATAAAACAAAATCCTATGCTAATATATTTTTCTTTTTCAAATATGAAGTAAAATAATGCAACAAAAATAAAGAGACCTAACTAGCAACAAACTATGTTTTTTCATTTTCTTCTTCTTTCTACTATAGAAAAAACTAACAAAAGATGATAAAAGAAAGTTGTTTTTTTTTTTTTTTGAAAAAACAAAGGAAATAACAAAAGTAAATTATCAAACTCAAATACAAACCAAGTTTCAAAGATGATCGCAACGGCGGCCAAGAAACCAAAATCCTGAGAAAAAGACTAGTCTTATAGTTATGAAGTCCAAGGAATAAAAATGACCCAAAGAAGGATAAAAAACCTTTGTTTTCTTTTAAATTTTAAGGATTTACCAACTATATATATCCCACAAGAAGTTTCAAGAACAAACTCTCCAAAAAATACCCCCAAAAAAGCCAAAAGAGGGCTGCTAAAAAAGGCTAAACAAACAAGCAAAAAAATCACTTTTATGGAGGAATACACCATTTTTATCAATGTAAGTAGTGTATATGAGCTTTTGTACATTATTTTTCCTTCTATAGGGAATGCACGTATGTGCCTTATCCTTCTATAGGGTGTGTGTATGACCAATATTTTCAAACAACACTTACGCAGTTGTACGTGTTTTTGCCTCTTATAAGGCATGTATGTATGCACTTTTCTATTTAATAAGAAGAATATGTATGCTTTTGTTTCCAAAGGAAAATGCATATACACCCTAAAAACCCAAGAAAAAATTGAAAAAAATTAGGTCTAAATCGTGAAACACTAAATTCACATTAGAGATAGAAAGAAAGCCAAAAAGTAATGGAAAACAAAGAACAAATCCAATAATGACTCACAACCATAGAAGCATAAAATAATATTGTTTTTATTTTAGTTTTATAAACTAGGAATGATTTCTAAGATTTCTAAGGACATGAATATAAACCAAGAGAGCCTAGGAGGACCCTCAAAGCCTAAGATAATACCTTGACCAAGAAAAAGAGAAACAAATCCTCTTAACAAGACACATACGCGCATGTCACCAAGGAAAGGAGCATATGTCTTCTCCCTTCCCTCATGCAACCCACGTATGTATGCTTCGGTTATTGAATAACATAATGTACAACACCCAAAATTTCAAGAAAAATCAAGAAAAAGACTAGACTCAAGGACTGAAAATTAAGGTCTGGGTTTCTAAAATATTTGAACTCAATACTATAATCAAGAAGCAATCAAGAAAACCAAAGAAAATCTATGCAAGTTCCCTATACTAACCCAAAAAGGAGACCTCCCTAGTATGGTCACCAATTCTAATTCGAGAAAAATCCTTGTGGCTATGGGTCAGAGCCACAACAGATCATTGACCATTTAAAGACCAAATCGTTTCCAAAGAAAGAAAACAAACATATGCAACTGACTTGATCAAATAACAAACCACTGATAAAGAAGGAGGGAATACCAACTTGGTGTCCAAGGGTTGATGCAGATTCTAAGGCTAAAATAT
The DNA here is from genome assembly GCA_010110895.2 of Picea sitchensis. Classification (NCBI taxonomy): domain Eukaryota; kingdom Viridiplantae; phylum Streptophyta; class Pinopsida; order Pinales; family Pinaceae; genus Picea; species Picea sitchensis. Next base: position 13,188 of record SNQJ01S0030797.1, read on the forward strand.
TTTGCGCTACCTCCAAGTTGCTCCTTTGTGAACCTACAAAACTTTCAAGTGCAAGACTAAAAAGGACAACAATTATCTCATAACTAATGTCTATGAATTTGATCAAAAGAAGAAATAATTGCAACAACTAGTATTCTAAACAAAGAGATATTCAAATACAATGAACATATTCAAAGAATACCAAAGTTTTGAAGGAAAGAGTATCTTTATTGATTGTCAAAATATTTTAGAAGTAGTTATCACCTGCGCATGCTTTGACACTGCTCCTCAACGAACTATAGGTCCCTCCACCTAGGCTACTGAATATATGATGAACCTCTCACTCCAATGCAAAAACAGACCCAAAAAATATCAAAGGAGATTTCTTGGTCAGATAAGGAGATGCATGGAAAAGATTGGAAACGAGGGTTTCTAAGTCTGAGGACAAAAATAAAAGCGGGAATACAAGGGCTTGCAGACAAGGCAACAAATAGCCAACATGACTTTGCTTCAAGGATGATTACCCTCTCCCCATGGCTCATGATCTATTTATATCATCCCCAAACAATTGGAGACAATTGTGTATGGGTAAAAGAAGTTAGGAAACTGACAAACCCATAAATCAATGCAAACTTATGCACAAACATTTTTTTTTAGAATATAATAACATGTATATGATTGTCTTTAAAGTAATTCACATATGCATGCCTTGCATAGCTGTTAGGGAATGTAAAAGTTAACAAAAAATACTTTTTAGCAAATCCATAGGAGGTATAGGGAAATGATTTCCGAAAGTAGGATAGGGAAGAGGCCAATCAAGACATCAATGCATAAGTGGTGGCAATTGATGCTGTAATAGGTTTTAGACCAGAAAAATGTTGATTTCTACCATGTAAACTATTATATTCAAAGAAAAAGATCAAAATATTGGTAGCATGCCACTTATTATAGGCAAAAAAACATGTTTGTTTTTCTATTTAGTTTAAAATTATATAACAATGTTTATATATACATGATTTTTTTATTTCATGGTGTGAAATTGATTTCATGTTAGTGTAGTAAAAGAGACACATACTCATAATCAATATCATCAATATTCAAATGTTATAAAATTAATAATTACCCCAAAAACTTAAATCAATAATTGATTATAATTATAATTATAAATAAAAATATTTAATAATTAATAATTTTGAAATAATAAGGATAATCGATAATAATTAAAGTAATAATAATAGTGAGAAACATGTTAACAATGGAAGAATGACACAAACACGACATTCTAATGTTGAAATTTCATCTGTATGTCAAACTATGTTATGTTATTCATGACTCCTACAATGTAAGTTTGACACCAACTTGACACAACATGACTCAAAAGGTGCACATGTCAATGTTAGTATAACATCCACTAGACACACCTAAATGTATGATAATGATGCAAGAACAATACCCATATAGAGACATTGATGCCCAAACACAACAAAAAACACCCTTGCGATGCAATTACAATGTTATAAGTGTTACATTTCATCACACAAGATGCTAACATGGTGCACATATCAATGAAATGTTGCATAGTACGCCACTAAGTTGATGCATATCAAGGCTCATGTTGAAATTATGATGCAAAATATGCATGGTGCGACTTTAATAAGATGCAATTTACAACACCCCTAACGGTGTCATGTGGTGTGTTGTGGAAACTCAATTTTTTCGGGGAAAAAAAACTAGAGGGTGATGCTAGAGATGACACCAAGTTAATGTATTATAATAGTGATATACGTTAATAATATATAGTCATCATCCTTCTTCTCTATGCCAATGATATTGTTCTTATGGAAAGGAGTCCCTATGACCTCAGTACTCATCTTAGCATCCTCACAGACTTCTACTCTAGTATAGGAATAACTGTGAACACTGACAAGATGAAGGTTATGATAATTAAATCCAACAAGATCACCTATGATATTTTCATATATGACAAAAATACCTCGGAGGAAGTGGCTTCGTACAAGAATATTGGAATTAATATTCATCACAAGCTCAATTGGAACTATAACATTGAGAAAAGGATAAATGGAGAGTGGAAAGCTTATTATGGGCTTGAAAATAATTGTAAATTAGCAGACCTTTGGCTATGGGATAAGAAAAATATCCACTTTGAGATTCTTGTCACTCATGTTATCTTGTATGGATGTGAAGTTTGGGGATGCAATATCTCTCGAGAATCCTGGAGAAAGATAAAATAGATCTAAAAGAATTCTACAACTTATAATATCAAAATTAAAGGAAATACACCCTATCCTATCTTCCTCATAGAAGAGAGCCTTTCCCCCATTGAGAGCACAACTACGATTAGGTACTTAATGTACAAGAAAAATATAAACAACATGGATAACAAGAGGCTCCCCAAAATTGCTTAAGACCCTAGCCAAAATCACTAACGGCTCAAGCGGGGATGACATAATGATGTCAAGTCCAGGGATGATTTTAAGGATGGAAATTTGTATTAAAATGTAGAAACTTGAGCTACTATTACTAGTCCTTAATATGAAAAATGCAAAATGTTGGGCGATAGTTTTATAAATATATTCAAATTTATAAGGATTTTATAAAATTTGGGCGATTTTTAAGGTAAAACAATTTTATTCTATGGAATTTGGGCGAATCCTTTTTAGAAAAAATGTAAATTGGCAAATATGTTTTTGTGAAAAACCATGGAAAATTATCTCATTGGAGAAATTTAGCCCCTAAAATCATCTATGGTCAAGTCTTGGCTAAATCATTGGGGAATAAAAGAAGAAGTTATTCTGCAAATATCGATGATATTAAAAATATCCTTCAAGCTAAATTTAAGGAGAATATATGGTGCGACAAAGAATTAGAGGATAAAAGAAAATTATGATACTATAAGGAGGTGGCTAACCCTAATATTGAAGATCAAAAGTATCTCTCTGTTTTGACTAGCGTTAAAAAGAGAATCAATATTGATAAAATTAGAACTAATTTTTATGAGCTACATAGTGAGATTGAGTGTTGGACAATCCCCAAAACACCATGGCATGAAAGAATATGTCACCTTTGTGACACCAAGAAGGTTGAAGATGAAAATCACTTTCAAGAAGGTTGAAGATGAAAATCACTTTCTCCTAGAGTGCCTTGCTTATACCTAAATTATATCTCAATTTCAGAATATATGTCATAATACAGACCTTCCTAACCTTCTAAGTCATCAAAACTATAGTAATATTGGAATGCTTCTCCTAATACTTTTTGAGCATTGAAATAACATTATAAATAAATATAAGTAATATCTTACCTTTCTTAAGGTCTGATAGACCAATTTTGGTCTCATTAGACATTAACCATCATCATCATTATATTTCATATACTTAATGGCAAACCTTTTGGTCTGATGATTTTTTTTTTAATTTCATTATCATCAAATTAGAATACGAACAAAAACCATGTAAAATAGAAGAACCATGTAAAATATAAAATAGAAGGTAACACTATTTATTATAAATAAAAATGCAAATACAATTCATTATAAGTTTGTTTCAATGTTGTTATAATACTATCTTTGAATAAACAAATATATCTCATATGTTTCACTAAATGAAAATTTGTTTCCATTTATTGTTTCACAAATTGCTAAAGACATCATTTTTTTAAGTTGTTTATATCAACACTGATTTAATCATATTTTAAAGCATTAGTGATTTTTCTCATGTTCATTTTTAGAAAGATACACAAAAATATTAAATTAAGTAAAATATGGTTAAATCTCAATTATAAAAAAAATCGTACATTTTCGTATGCGGGAATCTTATGATGTTTCACATTTTATTTTTAGAAATATATATTAAAAAATCCTAATATATATAAGATAGGGTAAAATTGGGCTTATGAAAACTTGTTTTTTACAAATATTCACAAATGTGAAAAAGATCATTTTAACACGTAATCACCAATAAGACCATTAATAAAAATATCATTCACATGAAAATATGCCAAAAAAAAAATCTAAAAAAATCTATTTTGTTGATTTTTTAAGGAATCTTATGGGAATCTAAACAATAGTATGAAAACTACCTATCTTATTCGCAAGAGTGATGCTTTGCATTTTATCTTGGACATCACAACTCATTGTTATCCTCTTTATGGATAATAACTTCTGCCATGGGGATACTATGCAATGTATGGATTTTGTACTTAATGCTTCTATGCACCAAACGCCCAAACATGACACGAGGATTTATGTATTATCTTGATAAATTACTTGTGTTGTTGGTCCTTCCTTATTTAGTCCCTGGTCTAGGCCTACATGTGAGAATGTGTTTTCCCCATTTGATATCTAGTTCCTAGTACTTTACATCTCTTTTATTTAATATTAACTTGTGTTTGTTTAATAGTTATTGAATTCTTCCCTTGGACATACTCTTCCTACTTGGATCAATCTTGACATGCATGTTTGATTTGGCCCACTGGTTAGATGGAAATGCCTTTGGAATGCTTCCAACATCTTCATAATCATTTAAGGGTGCACAAATTGATTGATAAGATCAATGATGATTTCCCCCATTTGTTCTCTATCTTTGGCTCATCATATGTGGGTTATACAAAAAAATCCATGACGATCACCCCACATTGATAAACTAAATATAAATTTCTTAGTGAAAATTTCATAGATGCCTCAGTCAAACGTATGGGTGAGAAGTTGAGAAGCCTAGATTTTATTCAACAACTATTTGTCATACTGCATACCCCTTTGTGGTTCTATTTTCTATAAATAGTATTATTTCCATCATAGTCAAGGTTTTTAATTTAGTTACAAACATGGAAAGAAAAACAAGGTTTACCAAAGTCCCTTCTCCCTTATTTGCTGTAGTGAAAGTGGTGGGAAGAGGTTTTAATGGAAAATTTTATTTGGCGCACCATAGTCATTTAAGAAAACTAGTGCGTCAAAATCAAAGGCACACCATGGTTAGGATAAAGTTAAAAAAATATCCCAATTCATTTTTCTATTTTTACCATCCTTTAGTGCTTTGCTCCCTTCCAAGAATCAATTCTCCTTTTCACTATACCCTTACCCCAAGTCCAATGCTTTTGAATTATCAAATTTGGTCCCCTTTCTACATCTATGTCGAATTGAAATGCTCAATTTTATTTTATTTTTAAATGTGGAGAATTTTTCACATTTCCATGGTCATGTCTTATTGAGTGCAAAGAGAAAATAGGATGTTTTAGTGTAAAATTAGATTTGTTTTTCATTTTTTTCACATTTTTTCTATTTTTTTGTAATGCATTGTGTTCATGCATCTCATCATGCAAAAATAATGGCATTGGGGTGAAGCACTATGTAGTTTGCATCTCGTAAAAATAAATGTGTAGGTAAGAGCTATGAGGTGCATTCCATTTGACCAAATGCACATACATCTCAACATGCCAACATTGGTACACTATACCTCGCATTGACACTAATGTGTCCCATCAACCTTAATGCATTGCTAATGCAACCATATGTAATTTGGATTTTACAATGCTTTTTGGTTTCTTGGATGCACTATTGTCAATGCAAGATGCAACACCCACATATGTGCCGACATCCTTGTGTAATATTGCATCTTTAGTACACCATACATTATGTATCCCATCATCCTAAATGCACCAAAGAGAATAGGGAGAAGTGAACTTATTACTCAGTGACTTTAGGTTGTTTATACACGCTATCTAAGATGTCGGTAAACCACATTGGATCACTACCATATCTTGGTGTAATATTGGATGCACCATGAGTGGTGCATCATTGCCATGTAAGCGAATTGCAATTCCTAGATGCACACTTGTATTTGTATGTCAATGCACTCATGCTTCTTAAAGGCATTGCTCATTGGGTGGAAAAGACGTAGCAAAAACAAAATTATGTATTTTTTTTTTATTAAAGAACATCACACTGAGTGTTGTATATGATTTTATAGTGTTTGTGATGCGTTGGGTCATTGAACCTTGATAGATAAAATTTAAACCATTAACTTTAGAAAGACATTCACACTATAAAGAACACAACAATGTAGAGAGAACCCTTAAGGTAGGGTAACACCATCAAGTACTTCTTATGGAAGAAATCGCTTCCCAAACCATGCTTGCTACAATACAAAAAACATTCAACATTCAACATATCTCAATACAATGATACTCATGTGTATATATACTTTTTCATGATTATTCGTAGGGGTCTATGTGAACTACCCCTCATTATTACATTATTTTCTCTAACTACATAGTGGGCCTATTTCATGATTATGACCACATTACATTCATTATTCCTTTGGGTACCCCATATTATCCTCCCTAGGTACATTACATGTTGTGCCCAATGTATTTTTTGTATGCTATTATTGTATACGCACTGGTGTGTGCATACGTAAGATGCATTGATGTGGTTTATATTGTGTACATAATTGGATTTGAAATTACACATTGAATGAATCATATCATTGTTATTTTATAAACACTTTGATCTTAAATTTATATATTTAGTTAATTAAGTTTTTATATGAATCGGGCACAAACTCATGCTTCACAAATTGATTGTTTTATTTTGTAGCTTCAGGAGGCATGTGAGAGCAAGTAGTAGAGATGATTAACATGAGTGCAAATCAATATTTTGTATTTCATTCATTTTGTGTTTGTACTATGGCTAGCATAAATCCCACTATAACAATTCCCTTTTACAAAATTGTTCCAAATTTTCATTCTTGCATTGCAAAACACATTGAAATTAACAAATAGAAAGAGGGTTTCATGTATCATCCAACCAAGACAACAACATAATTTAAAACATTTGTTTTAAAAAAGAAATCGGACAACAATTAATATAACTCAACCACAATTCCATCTCCAACAATGGGCTACGATCTTCTATCGATATCCAACTACAGTTAATAGTTGGCTTCCTTCATCCACATTTCATTATTTTGAAAACTTGAAATGAAATGTTTCCTTCAATATCTTTTATTTCTCTTACTCTTAATTGTCTCTATCTTTTTAAAGTATTTGGTCGTACAAGATTATTATACCCCTCTATGAAAATCACTTTGTTTTCAAAGACAAAAAAATTCATTCTATCTTGTATAACTTTTTTACATCTAGAAATATCAACTCTTTAGAATCACTGTACATATGTAATGTACTTAGGGAAGATAATATGGGCTACTTAGGTAGGTACCCAAGGGATAATGAATCATAATATGGTCATAATCATGGAATAAACCCATTATGTAGTTAGAGGAAATAATGTACTAATAATGATTAGTTGGGATAGACCCCTAAGAATACTCATTGAAAAAAATATGTATACACATGCATATCATTGAATTGAGATGTGTTGAATGTTGGATGTTTAATGTATTGTAGCAAGCAGTGCTTGTGAAATGATTATTTCCATAAGGAGTATTTGATGATGTTATCCTACCTTAATGGTTCTTTTTACATTGTCGTGTTCTTTATAGCGTGAATGTATTTCTCAAGTTAAGGGTTTATCTTTTATCTACCAACTTTTATAACAAGTGGTATCAAAGAAACAAAATACATGTACACCATAAATAACACACCAATGTAGAGAGAACCCTTAAGGTAGGGTAACACCATTAAATACTACTTATTGAAGCAATCACTCCGCAAACCATGCTTGCTACAATACAATAAACATCCACTATTCCATATCTCAATACAATGATACTCATGTATATATATACTTTCTTGCGAGTATTCCTACAAGTCTATGCCAACTACCTTTCATTAGTATATTATTTCATCTCACTACATAGTGAATCCATTCCATGATTATGACCGCATTATATTCAATATCTCCTTAGGTACCTCCTTAAATATCCCATAGTATCCTTCCTAAATACATTACAACATCCTACTAGTTTCATTATTATCTATTAATAAACATCTTACAAAATAAACATGATTCTATTTCATGAAATTGAGGCATTCTTCTTAATTTACTCTAAACTCTTCAAATAAATACTATACACACAATAACTTCAATTACACATAATAAGTTTGAAAAACCCTTTTAAATCTATCTATCAACTGCATGCTCTGTAATTGGTTTTATATAATCAAGAGCACACCCTTTCTTCTACTAAACTAAAGCATTACGTATTAGGTCTCGTTGATTCCCAATACTAAACTTTTATTAAAGCCCACTTGACCATATTAACCTAATTTCATTGGGATTCTTATAGAGTAAGAGGGTAGATAATTTAACTTTTTTAACTAAGTTAGTTTTGTAAACATGAATAGTTTTTATTCTATAATTATAAAAAAATATTCATGTAGGATTAGAATTTCATGATGATTCAAGTTGTGGTGAAACTCAACGACAAAAGAGTTGTGGCCAAATTCCAATATGCAATAAATATGAATTTGTACCCAAAGGCAAAGTTGTTAAAAGTCACGAAAAGAGTTGTGATCAAATTTGAATATCCAATAAATGTGAAATTGTACCTAATTTCCTCTGGGAAAGAGTTGGTAATTCCCAATGTTAAAGGCCAGTTGACCATATTCACCCAATTTCCTTGGGCTTGTAAATCAACAAGTAGTTGGGTGGTGCCCTACAAATGAGAATGAGAATAGTCTTCATCTACTATTTCCTTAAAACATGTGGAACGTAATTAGTGCTAACAATTTAGCTGACACGCCACACCACAATGCCCCCTAACAACAAACACAAATGACCACTACACAACACCATGCTGAACTGCACACACTATCTAATGCTCACAATTATAATGCTTGTTGAATATATTATGTAGTGGTTGCACACGTGTCTTAACCCAAAGAATGGGCGTTCAACCAACATGCAGGTCATGTGCATGGTATGCTAAGCACCACATGGTATGATGGGAGGGGATGGATGAGTCATCATCCTTACATGTATGACCCAAATGGGGGAGGGGGATAGTAGTTTGTTAGGAGAACTTAATTAATTAATAATAATAATAATAATAATAATAATAATAATAATAATGTGCCAATGGTCTTTGGCTTACATGAGARATATGCTCCTCATCATTAGARATGGTGTCCAGAGTTTCTAGTCTGTATTTTTGTTATATAAAAATATGTGGTGGCCACTGGAAGAGATTCTTTTAGACAAGAGTGTACAACTATATTAATGGGATCTAGTCACATTGGGACATGCAAGGACCATGGTTTTTAATATTATTGTTACCCAAAGTCTTCAACTATATTAATTAGGTCTAGGTGGGGATGGGACATGGGGATCATTCTACCCTTTGTTTCCTTGTTTTCCATCCAATCTTATAGCACCGACAACTTTGGAGGGAGTAAGTCCAAATTCCAATGGGATTATCCCTTACTTTATACATAAAATAATTATATAATTATAGATGCACAATGCCACTCATAGCACGCACGCCCATATTTGTCAATGATTTGTCGTTCCCAGATTCTATACCGTTGGTCATTCACGCCGTGCCTTCGCCAACTTCGCCGCCAATTTTCTTATTTTTCTTTGAAAACGTAAACGTGGTTTATTTTGTTTGAGTACAAAACTTTGTGTTTTCCACGTCATTAATTCTATCGAAATCCTATAGATTATGCCAGACTTGTGGAAAGGCGAGTAGATGATTCGTCATGGAAATCCAATAGATACTTTCAGAATCGTGCGGAAAGCGAGTGGATGACGTGGATGGGAATTAGTAGTTGGGTTGCTGGATAGAGAATAAATTCGAAAATAATAAAAAGATAAAAGTATTTTATTAATGTGTAGATACACGAAAATCAACTTCTTTTATATCAAATATTTTTCAAATAGTAATAATGCAAAAAAATTATTTTATATATTTTATATATGAAAGTTATGCAAATTAGTTATTTTTTGTTATGAGGTATTTTTTTTATTATGCACACTTTATTAACCATGAGGCTCAATGAACATTTTTTATTTCCAAACCGAGTTTGGAATTTCAATTTTTTTTTTTTTAATTTTGAAAACGAGTTTGAAATTATTTTTTTTTTCTTGGAAAACAAGTTTGGAATTTCATATTCATCTTGTCAATCAAAGGGTAGTTCAATGTAAAAACCCATAGTCCGTTCATAATAATAAATTATGAACAATTCCAAAAGCTAAGAATCCATTTTTTCTCAATCACTTTGATCATTACATAAAATCATAAATGTCATTTATAGCTTTTTTTTTACTATATCCAAATTTAGTCCAATGTAAAACTCATAGTCCGTTCATGATAAGAAACTATGAACAATTCCAAAAGCTAAGAATCCATTTTTTCTCAATTACTTTGTTCACTACATAAAATGTCATGAAATGTAAATGGACATGAGATACTATAACATTGAAACAATATACTCTTTAGTGAAGTATTTTCAACTTGCAAATTGTTAGTTGAAAGTGGCAGCCAAGCAAGCCATTACTCTATTGTTGCAAGGGGTTGAGGAATCCTTCTACAACAAAATTCTCCAAAACAAAGTCTACAAAATTCTCCAAAACAAAGTTTATACTTACTACTTATAAACATTTTGTAATGGGCTTCCTTGGTGCCTCTAGCTTTTAATCCTTCTACAATAAAATTCTCCAAAACAAAGTCTACACTTACTACTTATAAGCATTTTGTAATGGGATTCCTTGGTGCCTCTAGCTTTTATTTACTTGGCTTCTTGTGAGTTCCTTGCTAGTGACATTTATCATTATTTTCCATGGGGTAGACACTTTCACCCCAATTATGTTAAATTCCATGGACATAGAGCTATAAACCTAATTTGTTCCTAAAAATATGAATGAATGGAGAATAAAAAAATCCCTAGCTGAAGAGTCTAAATATGGGAGGTAGATGATTTCCTTATGAAAGGTGCAACTTTCCAAGGAGAAATTATGAAAGGCTATGTACTCACCCCCTACTTTTGTTTTGAGGAAATGGAGGCACCCCATTTTGGTGCAATACATAAGGTCTTCAGAGAGGCCAACTTCTCTAAGCTATTTCTATGCTTGCACTCTCAACAAGCATAAGATGTGATAGTTAACGTATTGTATGAGGCATGGACTCAATTTCATGTTTTGGTTTCTGCACATGTCCCTTACATTTTTTCTCTCAAAATCAAGTAAGCTTATTAACTGTCATTGATCTCCACCTTCACTTTGTTTTATGAAAGCAAATTACTTCAAGCACAATCAACTTAGATACTGCAATTTAGAGTAGGAGAACTTCATAAAGTGACTCACTTAACCCAATGCTTATAGGAAATATTGTTCACAATTAAATTAGATCACTGACTTTTAGAAAAATACACAACACACGATATAATCCACTAAATACTGAAAACCACAGAATCTTAAATATAAGTACCTTAGGGCTCTGAAAAACCACAAAGTCTTAAATATAAACACTTTGGTAACTATTCTACTCATCCTTATCTAATTAAGTATTGAGTGGAGATGCATATTACACAAGAAAAATAATATATATATATATATATATATATATATAGAGAGAGAGAGAGAGAGAGAGAGAGAGAGAGAGAGATGTGTGTGTGTGTCAATGTAAATTCTCAAGAAACTTTTGGGTACCCCCCCCTCCTAAGGATGGTCCCCAATATAAAGTGGGTAGTGTAGACTTAGTGCACCCATGGTATCTCATTCTTGACCCTTTGGATGTTTTGGACCTAATTATAAATAAGTGGATATAATGAAAAGATTCAAGCTATATAAGTGCCCCATGTATAAATGATGTAATCATGCTATTATGAACTCTTAGTGTGGAGCTCAAGGCCAAGGCCTAATTAGTGAATATCTAGGCATGTGTTTTCAATAAAATGCTAATGATATAACATGAATTAGACTTTCCATGATATTCTTGAGATATGTAAATATTATTTCAAAAGTTAATATAAAAGGTCCAAGGCTACCTATGGAAGGGCATGAGAGGGACTATGAGTCCACTAGAGGGAAATAGGAGAGAGGGACCAAGGGGTTGATGAATAATCCTAAGCTTCCTAAGTTTCTTAAGTCTCGTAACCTTCATGTTTTCACAATGTACCTCATAAAAATCCCAACCACCAATCATTTAATGCAGGTGGTGGGTGGGGAAGTCCACCTTCCTTAGTTATTAGATCATGAGGATTGAGTACAAGTGTAAGGAGTGTAAGGGACTCCATATCCATAGGGATTCAAACTGCATAGATATTCGAACCATCTATTTCCTCATGCAATCTATTCATGCATTCAAATTGACTATCCTATTGGCTTATCCTAATATATCGTTCCATTCTATTCGAGGTTGTTCAATAGATGTCAAACATTCCAAGGTATGTTGTTTGGATGTTGTTCAATGGAATTGCAAGCTATTCCACTCAAATGGGGGATCCTAGTTCTAAGGGTGTTCCCATGCTAAGTTGGAGGTTGTAATTTGAGCTTGTAAGTGACTAGATACGACCGTGGAAGAAAATCATGTGAACCTGGGAGGCAAAGATGGAAGGGTGCAGAGGAGTACAAATGTTGGGTTTGATAGGAAAACATACTCATTATCCTTATAGATTCTTGCATCCCATGTGTTTGAAGAGACAAAATATTACTTTACCGAGTTAATCCTCAAGGTATACCACATATTGGAATCCTTCTACACACACTAAAGAGTGCTAGAGGGAAGAATATTCCCAAGGGACTATTGAGAAAAGAAAGGAAATATGTTCCTTGTGAGGTGTGAGGGTAGTGAAGGGAGTGTCATGGTTGTGTTGGCTAGAGTGTTGCCTAGTGAGTTCTAGGGTAAACAGTTTGGTTGAGCTTGAGAGAAATTAGGTTGGGTGAGTGACCTAACTATACTAATCTGGTTTCCTTCATATTCATGGCCTAATATCTTGGCTTAGGGGTGGTATCCATAGAGTTTTGTCTAGTTTGGGTGGAAAATTGCTCACCAACAACTAGTTTTCTTGGACCAACTAATTCAAAAGATTAGTGCTTGAGCTTTGTGTTGAATTCTATTTATAATTATGTTGTTAAGTTGTGGTTGATTGTGAATGAATTGGTATGGAATTCATGGATGTTTGATTTGTTGTGTGGCTCAATTGTTTGTTTGGTGAATTTGAAATGCCTCAAATTTTACTTGGCTTGAATTCTCTTATGGATTCAAGTTTTGAGTGTGCCCGATGGTTGCATTGATGGGCCATGTTCCTTTGTAATACAAATTGACCTAGTGTATTTGTGTTTGAATTTATGTTATTCCCTTTAGCAGTGTGTAATGCATTCGAGATGGATGGAACATACCTAATCTAATCTGAATGGTTTTTGTATAATGGCATTATCTGATGGGGCTAGTGTCAACTTTGGGTCCTTTTGTGCATTCGAAGTATTGACTTCAAATGGTGGTCAGTATGGCCCTTAGGTTATTTACTTCGAAGGGTTCCTTTGAATTAGACGATCTGGCCACTGTTGTTATAGCACGATTTTCCTCACCCTATGCAATCTTTCCTAGAAGGCCTCTTTCCATTTCCCTATGTAGACTTATCTTCCCTATTTATAAAATCCAGAGCCAAAAATAAATATTTTTCCACATGTACGCATCTTAACTACTATACAACATGTGTATATGCAGGCCGATCCACTACAACCCATGTACAACGAGATTTGTGCCAGAAAATGAAAATTAATGTCAGGTTTCCATGTCATGACAGGAGATCTATGATCCTTGGCCTTCCACAAATTGGAAACGTTCCAACTCGGCCCTTCAGTTCCATTTTGAAGGCTATAAATGGGCCAATTTTGAGCTATGGAAAGAGGAGAAAGAATTCAACTTTGAGAGCAAAGTTACTCTGGAGAAATTATTTACTTCATATTGAGTCTGCATCCCTTTGTCCTTTAAGTCTGAACACATTGTTCAGTCCCCAAGCTCTTCCCCTATTGATTGAGAACCTCATTGTTTCTCTCTTATGAGCTTGCCTTTGGTGGATGATTGAAGTGGTGGAGGCCCAGCTGGAAGGAACTTAGTTTCTCGATTTCGAACCGTGCCAACACGGAAGTCTGTAACATTTTCACTTCTGCTGATCATTTATTAATGGAAATACTCTTTTCCCATCCAATTGATATCTTGCAAATATATTGAATTATTATTCCATGGGCATCTTTTTCATGTTTATTAATGGATTATGCTATTGAATGTGCTAACATTATATAATATCACCATATGCATGCTTTGCTTAGTTGTTGAGGACTAGTAGCAGGTATATTGCTTTGGGTCGAGTGCTCAAAGCAATATACCTGCAACTAGTCCTCAACAACCAAGCAAACCAGGAATATGGTGATATTATATAATGTTAGCACATTCAATAGCATAATCCATTAATAAACATGACAAATATTCCCATGGAATAATAATTCAATATATTTGCAAGATATTAATTGGACGGGAAAAGAGTATTTCCATTAATAAATGATCAGCATAAGTGAAAATGTTACAGACTTCTGTGTCGGCACGGTTCATAACTAAGAAACTAAGTTCCTTCCAGTTGGGCCTCCACCAAAGGCAAGCTCATAAGAGAGAGACAATGAGGTTCTAAATCAATAGGGGAAGAGCTTGGGGGCTGAACACTGTGTTCAGACTTAAAGGACAAAGGGATGTAGACTCAATATGAAGTAAATAGTTTCTCAAGAGTAACTTTGCTCTCAAAGTTGAATTCTTTCTCCTCTTTCCATAGCTTGGAATTGGCCCATTTATAGCCTTCAAAATGGAATTGAAGGGTCGAGTTGAAACGTTTCTAGTATGTGGAAGGCCAAGGATCATAGATCTCTTGTCGTGACATGGAAACCCAACATTAATTTTCATTTTCTAGCACAAATCCCGATGTACGTGGGCTGTAGTGGATCAGCCTACGTATACGCATGATGTATAGTAGGCAAGATGTGTACATGTGGAAAACTATTTATTTTTTTCTCTGGATTTTATAAACAGGGAAGATAAGTCTGCATAGGGAAATGGAAAAAGGCCTTCTGGGAAATATTGCATAGGGTGAGGCAAATCTTACTATAACAACTGTTTAATTTGAAGTAATTCTTCAAATGGACTAGAAAGGCCTTTTTTGTATAAATTCAAAGTATTACCTTCTAACAAGGACAATGGTCTTTGCCTTATTGTTTTGAAGTGGAATGACATATTTAAATGAGGCTTGATGGCCTATTGGGGAATTTCCAAGGATTGTCTTTTTCAATACACTCGATGACCTTGCGACACCTTTGAAAGTTTTTTTTTTGAAATCACTCGATGCCCTATTGAGGCAATTTGAAAGTTGTATTTTCAAATTCACTCAATGGTTTATTGGGGCATTCAAATTCTTTTTTCTTCAAATTTGGCTTGATTTACTATTAGGGGAATTTGAAGGTTGTTGTTTGAATTATGGCCAATGGACCATCTTGCTTTTTGGCTTGACAACATTTCTTTTCTTCTTTTCTTCAAAGGTTGGAAGCTAACCTTTCGATGAAGTATGTTAGTTCATTGGGGCCTTTTGAAATATTTTCTTTCAAAAAGGCCTAATGGTTCATTAGGGAGTTTCAAAATGTGTTCTTTCAAAGAGGCCCAATGGTTCATCAAGGATTTTTGAAAGAAGTTCTTTCGAATTGGCTTAGTGACCTATTGGGGATTGTTGAATGTTGTTCTCTTAAAGTGGCTCAATGGTATATTGGTAAATGTTGAAAGACGATCTTTCAATTTGGCTTGATGGCCTATCAAGGGTGCTTGAACATTGTTCTTTCGAGTTTGTTCGATGGTCTATCGATGGTAATCAAACAATTTTATTTCAATTTGACATGATGGTTGTTGAATTGATCTTTTGAAAGTAGTTGATAGCTAGCTTTTGAAAGATCCCAATGGATTTTCCATCAAGGAGATCATTTGAAAGGGAGGAGATATTTTGAATAAGGTTGGTGGCCTTTTCTTGTGCATTAGTCACATGTTTAACAAGGGCCCAATGTTTAATAAGCACTATAGGATCCCCCACTCATGCCCTTTCTCACTTTATTGCTGACAAACTTAAATCCTTCATTGGAAAAACTCCCTCCTTTATTAAGGATTCCTCAGATTTTATCTGAAAAACAATGAATATTCACCTTGATGATCAAGACATTATGGTCAATTCTGATGTTGTGTCTTTATTCACCAAAATACTTATTCCATAAGCCCTTTCCCTTATCTCCAAATTGGTTGATGCAGAAACCATTAACCTCATTGAAATATGTCTTTCCTCTAATTTTTTAACCTTTAAATGGATTTGATATGAACAAATTGAAGGTACTTCCATGGGGTCTTCCTTATCCCTAGTGGTCGCCAATATTTTTATGGAGCATTTTGAGACTTTATCCTTAAACAACTAGCATCTCAAACACAAATGTTGGTTTAAATTCATTGATGATATCTTCGTTGTTTGGCCTCATGGACATCCCTCCATAATCTCTTTCTTTGACCATCTTAACAACATTTCCCCCCATACTCAATTTACTATGGAAATGAAAAAGGATGATTCTCTCCCCTTTTTGGATGTTCTCATCTCCTTTCTTCCTAATGTATCCCTCACCCACCAATTTTATATAAAAAAACATCCATACTAATTGATACTTTCATTCCCAATCACATCATCATACCTCCAAAAAATATGTTGTTCTTAAAACTTTGGTTACTTGAGCCATCTGAATCTCCACTCCTCAATTCCTTGAGAAAGAAAAATCCCACCTTACCAAGGTCCTCGTGGATAATGGTTACTCTATATTTAAAATCAACAAAGTATTATGCTAATCTCACAATATTAAATCTAAAAACTCTACCTCTTCTTTTCCCTTTGCTCTCATTTCTCTTCTATACATCTAGGGCACCACTGATCTCATTTCCAAAATTTTATCCAAAAAGATTATCAAAACTCTCTTCAAACCCTGTAAAATCCTTAAACAATTATTTATAGTTTCTAAATATAGAACTGACCTTATGCTTGGCCAAGGGGTGTACCTAATCCCTTGCTCATATGCCAAACCATACATACAACACACTGATAAATATTTCAAATCTCGTGTCGAAGAGCATATAGCTGACACTACCCACAACCACATCTCTAGGTTAGTTATTGCAAAATACGCCTTTGAATATAAACACCCAATCTTTTTTGACTAAACTAAAATTCTTTCCTCAGTTCCCTATCATTCCTCACGAATCATTCGGGAAGTGTTGGAAATTGAAAAACACCCTACTAATTTCAATCATGAATATGGATACAAACTAAACTAGTCTTGGAAGCCCATCATACATCACCTTCGTCAGTAATTCCTCACCGCTGGCCTCTTTTTGAATTAAAATTTTTATCCTTAGTAATGCTTCCTAACCCTTCCTAGTAATGCTCCCTAACCCTTCCAGGTCCTTTCCTTTATTTTTAAACTTCTTTATTTTTAACCACTTTATTTACTTTCTTATCTACCTAATTTTTATCTCCTTTACTTCATGCCTCTATAAAAAAATAGCTTTCAATTTTATTCTTAATATAAAAATATATCATAAAAATCTTTAGCATCTTCACTTTTCACATTTTCTAACTTATTTTTATCATGTATTATTACATGACAATCTCTTATTATTTTATTTCTTGTCTCATTCACACAAGTTTTTAATTTTAATTTGAAAAAAAAAATATTTTGTTTTTAATATTAAATAAAAAGCATTTCTAATTTAATTTATTTTTTATTTCCATTATTTTATATTTTTAATTTTCGTTTCTTGCAATCACTATTTATATTGCTAATCATTTATTTACAACATCTCCTTTCCTTCCATTTTCCACAACTCAACACTCTTTTCTAACACCATAGTTTTATTTGTCCCTAATGATGGGAGTGTCCACTTAAAACACTAGGCATTTCAAAACCTCCTACATAGTTTATTTCCAAAAAGTTCAAACAACACCAATGAGATCTTTCAAAAGCACTCAATGGGTTTTCCAAAAGAGGATGAATGGCTTAGATGTGTGCATAATTTAAAAGGGGTTGATGGATTGTTCGAATGCAATCAATGAATATAAGGTTTTCTTTCAAATGAGCCTAGGTAAAGTCATTTGAAGGGGGGAAATGAATTGGTGGAACCCCAAAAGGGTTAAAAGACAATGAGAAAAGACAAAAGAAGGTGACTATTGAGGGGGATGCATATGTGACAAAGTGGTATCATATTTCATGTTATAGAACTAGGTTTCTTATGGCAAAGAAATGTAAATGAAAAAGTATGTTAAGAATTGGCTAAAGTACTGGACCTTTATGGGCTACTGTCTTCTTTAGAATAAAAGTTTCATTTTTATTACATAATTTATTTTTGTATTCGGCTTTACTCTTTTTATGTTCTTTCTGATTGTAAGCTTCTTCATCATCACTATCTTTTTCCTTGGGATAAGGACATTTGGAAGCAAAGTGTCCAATTTTTCCATAGTTGAAGCATTTGAAATGTAACTTCCCTTTGTATTTTCCATATCCTTTCTTAAGTTTCTTGATGAAGTTTTCTTCTTTCTCATTGTATTTGTCTGATTTGTTTTCATTCAATACATGTTCATGGTTTTTAGTTTCTTTTGAGACTTTGAAGGTTGTTTCACCTTTTGAAGGTTTTTCTTGTCCCGTTCTCATTTCATAGGTTGTGATAATCTCATGTAGTTCATCCATTGTGAGTTTGTCAAGATTCCCTCGATATTCCAAGGTAAATACTTTGGGATCATATCTCATTGGGAGTGATCTTAGTACCTTTTGGACTACTATTTTTGAGTTTCTTTGAGTTGTGTCTAAAGGAG
>SNQJ01S0030797.1:46443-67118 GCA_010110895.2 Picea sitchensis
AGCTGGAAAACAAAGGAAGTTGGTGCTTCCAATGAATGTAATTCTTCAAGACATATAAGAAAAAGCATCAAGTGGTTTTCTCCCGCTTTGGGTTTCCACGTAAAACACTGGTGTACTGTGTATGTGTATGATTTTTCATTTGTTCATTGCTTATTTACTCTGCAGTTATTTGCTGATAATGCTACAATGATATAACACTTGGATTATATGGTTAAAAAGGATTAAATTTCTCTATTACTGATTCACCCCCCCTCTCAGTAATCCAACAATATTCTCTATACACCCAGTTGTGTTTCAATTTTAAGGGTTAAGGAACACTACAAGTGGTATTAGAGCTCGTTCCTGAGCCAACAAGCCTATGAATTTTAGTATAATTGTTTTTAGGCTAGAAATATGTTCCAACGTCTTTAAATAACATAGTGATATATCATTAAATGGGTAAAAATTTAGTTGGGGAATAATACATGTGGGGAATACAAGTGGAGTCACGTTTTTGGAAACTCTTGTAACCCCTATTGGTACCCCTTCGAGTAGCATCACATTAGACAACACCTATATACATAATCTCACCTCCATGTACTTTCGGGTATATTGGAAGTCCATTATATATATATATATATATATATATATATATTTGAAGCCAACTCTAGATTAGTTTATTGGCCATCTTGTTACTATAGTACAACGAGGAAAAAACTCGGGGATATTGCTCTCTAGTACATAGGTAGTCGGGTCATATGACTAAGGGAATAGTTGAGCCTCCTTCGTTAATGCCCTGTGAAATTGGGTTGAATACCATTATTGGACCTTGCAAGTATGCTAGAGAGATATAGCATATAACACTTCTCTATCTCTATAGCCCTGCAAACCCTAGCTTAAAAAACTAGCCAACAAAATTCTTGCATCTTTGCATCTAGAAGGAATTTGGAAATTACATCATCCCAATAATAATCAGTTGTGAGTAATACTCCTACATGATTGGTACTCTAAAAAAAATATTTGGGTTGGCCAACACCATTGTGGGAGAACTATGTCAAAAGATTCCCAACATTATGTTGATCGCTTGGATCTCCCTCTCAAGTAAAGTAACCATTTTTTTGTGGCCTAACAATATGGTTATCCAAGGTATATTTGAACAGAATCCTTGATCACAGTGAGATAAATGGAAATAAAACTTCCACAAAATATTTGGTGGTCCCATGGTTCAGACTTGTAACATTACCAACTCAGAGAACTAACAACATGCCTAACTTGCTTAGCTCCAATATCTAGATAGAAAGGTTGTTGGAATTGAGGCTATACTCAATGCTATGATTGAGACAATGGAATCACATATCAACTTCTTGAAAATTTTATGTGACCACTTGAATATGAATATAACAGATCCAAACATTGATTCAACCAAGAAGGAATTTCCATCCCATGAAGTGTAGGCCACACAAATGTTTCAGGATAACCCCCAACCACACTTTCAGTATCACAATTCATGGCACCATTTTCCAAAGGTTGACATGAACAAATTTGATGGGTCTAATCCCTTAAGATGGGTTACCCAAATGTAACACTCTTTCTTGCTCCATGGAATTAATTATGACCTACACAAACTAAAAGTGGGGATATTCTATTTGGATGTATTATGTTGGCAGTGGTGGCAATTTTATAAGAAGGCTTATAAAGGCTACATTTCCTGGACGTAGTTTGTGCAAGTACTTTATGATAATTTTGAATGTGACACTCACCATTCGAGAAGTCTGACAAAATTACAACAACTTGACATATTTATGGACTATATTACCACCTTTGAAGAAATATTCATCAGTGGTCTCAAGGAAGCAATTTGAGCAC
This sequence comes from Picea sitchensis, assembly GCA_010110895.2. NCBI lineage: Eukaryota > Viridiplantae > Streptophyta > Pinopsida > Pinales > Pinaceae > Picea > Picea sitchensis. Next base: position 48,289 of record SNQJ01S0030797.1, read on the forward strand.
ATGTCATGATAAAACACATGCACACATGGTTGAAAGCTTGTGATAGAGCTATATAAGATGAGTTAGTGATCAATTCACAAACTAAGAGACCTTTATTCACCACTCACCCTAGCCACTCTATGGAAAATACCCCCAACTCATCCAACTCATAGCCAATATACATCCACAAGTTATCTCCCAAAGAGATGGAAGAATGTCAACACCTCCATATTTTCTATAATTTTTATGAGCTATATTCCAAAGGGAGGAAATGTAGAAAACATACATTATTTCAAATGGAAGTATCTCCACATGACTACTCTTGAACCAACTTTGGAATGTTGATGTATGTAGCATCGGGAAAGTATTTCCGCACATGACTAAGTGTCTAAACATGTGGAAATTGTCCAAATCCTTCTATCTTGAGACTTTACTTTAATTAAAGGAATTATTAAAGTAAAGTTCTTTTATTAATTAGTTGATGTATTTAAGGAAATGATAAAAGTAATTAGCATTTAATATTATCCATTGACCTCAAGTGAGGTGAAAATTAATCTCAACCATCAATCACTTTGGAGATTAGGGTTAGGTTATAACTCAATATTATAAAAGAAAGGATAGGATGAAGGAAGAAGACACTTGATATTATTGAGAGGAGAGAAGGATTTTTTCTCAGAGGGTTGGATCACGAAGGACTGTGATTCAAGGAGATACTGGATAGGTGGAGAAGGACTTCCTTCTAGAGATCAAGTCAAGGAGAAGAGAGAATAGAGGCATCCACAAGTGGGTTTCAACAAAGCAAAGCCATAGGAAAGGGTCAAGCCATACAAAGTTTTCTATACAATCCTTGAGGTCATGTACGTGGGTTTCAATGGAGACAGGTGTGTATACATGGGTTTACTTAAGGAAAGGTGTGTACACCTCGAGAAGAATTCTAGATATGGGTCATACAACAAAGAAAAATTTTCCAAGTTTGTTTGTAGTTTTATTTCTCTTAGTGGGCCATTACTGTAGTTATGGGAGCCATGATTTTATTATAATAAAACAATCTCAGTACTGGTTTTCCCCTTGAGGTTTTTCTAGGGGTATCAGCCCAAAAATATTGGTGTTTATCTGTGCATGATTTGGTTTTCAGTATTTCTTCTGCTATCTTTATTTGAGTTGAATATTTGAGCAATGTATTTTTGTTTTGTGAGCTACTAAATCTGAATTGAAGGAAATCACTAGACAACAAGATACCTAGGTGTCGAAGTAAGGATTTCAACATGGTATCATAGTGCATACTTTGAGAGGAAGCCAAATATTATATCCATAGAAGTTGGTAGAAAATATATCACATATTCTAGAGATCTTAGTAGATCAATAACCAACCAGATAAAATCAAAGGATGCATTTCATGGAAACAATTGTACTGAGGTAGAACTAAGGTTTTGCAGTCATACAGAGTTGTACATAGGTTGCATAAAGAACATGCACACTTATACATGGGTTTCTTTGGAGATATTTGCATATACACAGGTTTCATTAAGGAAAGTAATGTACATACACACGTTTTAGTGGTGACAGTCACGTACAAGTTCGTACATGTTAGTATAGGGGTGGCTTTAGAGGTAGGTTATTTCTAGGGTAGTTTAGTATGTCTAAGGGATAGAATTAGCACCTCTGCGAGTTGAAGAAATATTGTATGGAGCATCTAACTTCCTATCTTGGAAAGAAAGAGTGACTTTGGTGTCAAAGGAGTATGACCTTTGGGAGTTAGTGGACAAAACAATTGTTCCACTGATAGATCCGACAACTTTGACAACTCATGAGAAGAAGGATATCAAAGTTGAGAGGGTTATTTTGGATTCAATGAAGGATCATCTAATTCCACACCTATCTGAGAATAATATGACCAAAGAGATGTTTTATTCCTTGGTAGGTTTATTCTAGAGAAGTAACATGAATAGGAAGATGGTCTTAAGAAATAAACTCAAATCAATGTAGATGTTTACATATGAAAATGTTAATAGATATTTCATGAGGATCACACAAGTACGTGATCAACTTGTAGACATAGGGGAGAAAAATGAGGATGAAGAGCTCACAAAGGTGGCATTGAATGGTCTTTCAAAGTCATGGGAACCATTTGTCAAGGGATTTTGTGCTAGGGAAAATCTTCCAGATTGGTAGAGAATTTGGGATGATTGCATGTAGGAAGAGACTCAGGAGGAGTCTAAGAGAAACAAGTAGGGAAGTAGTGATGAGAAATTGGCTCTTGTCAGTAAGACAAGGAAGGGAAAAGGAAAGAGTTCCACCAAGAAGGGTAAAAATGATGTAGGATCATCACAACCAGGGAAGAACAAGGACTTGAGTAAAATCAAGTACTTCTCATGTCATAAGAATGGAAATTATGCATCTCAGTGTCCATAGAAGAAGAAGGGAAGAGGAAAAACGTAGATAGAAGCATCAACAAATATGAAACTAGATGAGTTTGCAGTGAAGTTTGAGAAGGATTTCTAACTGGTTTCTTGCGTTTCTACCAACACACCTACCAGGAGTGTGTGGTACTTGGACATTGGTGCATCTCATCATATGACAAAATCATGGGATCTATTTAGTGGTCTGATGGAGAGGGACTTAGATGTTCATTTGGAGCTTGGTGATGACACTAGGTATGTAGTGAAGGGAGAGGGAACAATTAAATTCTAGCTTGAGTAAGGAGGTTTGTTGGATCCCCATGATGTAATTTACATACTAGGTTTGAAGAAGAATTTTCTCTCAGTCTCAGCTATGGAGGACATGGCTTTTGTCATTAATTTTCAGAGAGGTAAAGTACTCATACGTCTAGAGAAAGCTAACCTAAACACAATAGTGGACGTTGGGATTAGAGAGGTACCTTTATACAGGTTGCAAGGAAAGACTATTCAGGATTTGGTACGTGAAAATGAAAACCTATGTGAGTTAAGACACATAAGGTTGAGACATTTATAATATAGGCCATTGTTGATTCTGATGGGGATTGTTACAGGTCTTCCAGAGTGTAGTATTGACCAACAGGGACTGCGTAGAGGCTGTGCACTTAAAAATAATGTCAAGGATTATTTTCCAAGAAGAAAGAGTAGGTACAAGGGGATCTTGGATCTTATCCATTCATATGTGATTGAGCCAATGCCAATAGCATCAATGCAGGGGTCTTCATACTATGAGACATTTATTGATGATTTTTCCAGGAAAAATTGGATATTCTTTATGAAAACCAAGGATGAGGTCTTCAATTGGTTTAAAGATCTTAAAGATTAGGTGGAGAACTAGACAGGGAAGAAGATCAAGGTATTGAGGTCAGATAATGGGGAATAGTACACTTACAATGACTTCAAGGATTTTTGCAAGCATCTAGGGATCAAGAGGGAGATGACAGTCTCATACAACCCTCAACAAAATGGGCTTGCAAAGATAAATAATCAATCCATCATCGGTTCTGTTAGGGATAAGATACATGACCAGGAGTTTCCTATGTTTCTTTGGGTAGAGACATGTAACACAACAATATATGTGTAGAATAGGATTCCTCATAGGATATTTGGGGATGAGACTCCAGAGGAGGCATTCTCAGGAGTGAAGCTAGAGATAAGACATTTGAGGATGTTTGGTTGTCCAATCTACATCCATGTGCTTGCAGAGAGGAGGATGAAGTTGGAGCCTTCAGGAAAATAGGGTGTGGGGTATAGAGAGACCTAAAATGATTATAGGAACTTGATTCCAGTGCAACAGAATAAATTTGTGAGAAAAGATGTTAAGTTTGAGGAGAGGTTTTCATATAGGAGATATCAGTAGTCATCAACAATGACAAAGGATGAAGAGAAGCAGGCTACGAAGGATGAGAAGTAGTCATCATATTACACTTCATGTGGGGATGAGGCGTTATCCCATTACAATCCTATTAGAAGACCCAGGTGCCTATTATAGACATTGAGGGATGTTGGTGAGGCTCATAAGAGTGTGGTCAGAGAGCGCAAGCCTATGAGAAAGTTTCTAAACTATGTGGCACTTATAAGTAATATCATCGATGTTGAGCCTTATAGTTTTGAGGAAGAAACAAATCAATAGGTATGGAGGGATTCCATGGTAGAGGAGTACACCTCTATTACGAGGAATGATGTTTGGGACATATTGCCAAGACTAGAGGGGAAGTTAGTTGTGAGTTTCAAGTGGCTCTATAAGATCAAGCATGTTGTAGATGGTAGCATCGAGAAGTTCAAGGTGAGGTTTGTGGTGAGAGGGTTCTACCAGAAAGAGGGAGTGGACTACAAGGAGACATTTTATTGAGTCACCAAGTATTCTTCTATTCAAGTTGTTGTTTCTATTGCTTCAGTTATGAGGTGGAGGATAGATCAAATGGATGTGAAGAAAATTTTTCTCAATGGAATCATTGAGGAGGAAGTGTATATAGAGAAACCTCAGGGATTTGAGGTACATGGGTGGGAGTCTCATGTGTGTAGAATTAAGAAATCCTTGTATGGACTCAAACATGCACATAAGGCATGGTATTCTAGGATTGAAAAATACTTGCAGAGTATGGCATTTACTAAGAGTGAGGCAGATCCTAACTTATCTTCATACTTGTTGGGGTTGATCTAATCATATTGGTTCTGTATGTAGATGATTTGTTTCTCACAGAAACATAGGAGCTTATTACAGGGTGAAAATCATATTTTTCTACTAAGTTCAACATGAAGGACATTGACTTGATGCATTATTTCTTGGGGTTAAAGGTATGACATGTATCAAGAGAGATATTCCTTGGACAAGGGAAGTATGTAATTGAGATCTTGAGGAGATTCAGGATGGATGAATGTAGACTGATGGGTACACCTATGGTTACCAATGTGAAGAAGGTCATCACTTTAGATACAAATTTGGTGGATCCTAGGATATACAGGTAGATGATAGGTTCCTTGATGTATTTGGTCAATACCAGGCTAGATATATGTTTTACTGTGAACACCTTGAGACAATTCATGGTGGAGTCGAGGAAGATGCATTTGATAGAAGCGAAGCATGTGCTTAGGTACTTGATAGGTACAATGGAGTATGGATTGAGGTATATTGGAGGATATGAATCGGAGTTACAGGGATATACAGACTCATATTGGGTAGGGAATACAGTAGAAAGAAATAACACTTTAGGGTGTTGCTTTCAGCTTGGGATCAACAATGATTACTTGGTTCAATAGGAAGCATACTTCTGTAGCATTCATTTCAATAGAGGCAGAGTATATGGCAATGAGTATGGCTAGATATGAAGCTATTTGGCTTCACAAATTACTTAAAGGTTTTTTAATCAAGAGTTGGAGGCTATGGTGATATATTACGATAATAAGAGTTGTATAAAACTGTCAAAGAGTCCATTATTCCATGACATGTCCAAGAATATTGAGATTAGATACCACTTCATTCGAGATAAGATCCAAAAGGGAGAAGTAAAGCTTCAGTATATTTCCTCAGATGAGCAAGTTGCAGATATTTTGACCAAACCCTTGGTGAAAGAGAAGTTTGTGTTCTTCATAGATAAACTTGGAGTGGTGCATAATACCTTCCTCGCTAAGAGGGAGTGTTGATGTTTGTAGCATCAGACATGTATTTATACAATGGTATAAGTGTATAGACATGTGGAAACCATCCAAATCCCTCTACCTTGAGACTTTACTTTAATTAAAAGAATTATTAAAGTAAAGTTATTTTATTAATCAGTTGATTTGTTTAAGGAAATGATAAAAGTAATTAGAATTTAATCTTAGCTATTGAGCTCATGTGAGGTGAGAAGTAATCTCAACTGTCAATCACTTTGGAGATTAGGGTTAGGTTATAACTAAAGATTATAAAAGCAAGGCTAGGGTGAAGGAAGAAGAAACTTGATATTATTAAGAGTAGAGAAGGACTCTTTCTTAGAGGGTTGGATCACGAAGGACTATGATTCAAGGACATATTGGATAGGTAGAGAATGACTTCCATATAGAGATCAGGTCAAGGAGAAGAGAGAACAAATGCAGTTGTAAGTGGGTTTCAACAGAGTGAAGCCACAAGAAAGGGTTGAGGCATATGAATTTTTCCATACACTCCTTGAGTTTGTGTATGTGGGTTTCAATGGATATAGACACATATACACATGTTTACTTAAGGAAAGGCATGTAAACCTCAAGAAGCATGCCAAATATGGGTCATAAAACATAGCGAACTTTACTAGGTTTGTTTGTAGTTGTATTTCTCTTAGTGGGTCGTTATCCTTGTTAGATGAGCCCTAATTTTATCATAACAAAATCATCTTTGTACCGGTTTTCCCTCTGGGTTATCTACCCAAAAATATTGGTGTTTGTGTGTGCATGATTTGGTTTCTAGTATTTCTTTTGCTATCTTTATTTCAGTTGAATATTTCAACAATTTATTTTTGTTTTGTGAGCTACTAATCTGAATTTTAGTAAGGAAATCACTAGATAAAAAGATACCTGGGTGTTAGAGTAAGGATTTCAACATGGAAGAAACCCCCCCAATGGAATATAAATCCCCCTTGCAAGATCTGTGAAATAAACCCTGAATTTCTCTCCACGTCTTATCAGGTTTCTTGGCACCCAAAAACTTGAAATTGATTGGTTACATCAAGCAAGACAAAGTGATTGTGTTGATTTACAGAGGTAGAACCCACAACGTTATCCATAGGAGAGTGGCACAAGACACCCATTGTTATGTATGTCCCATATTTTATTTTCAAATTATGATCGCCAATGGTGGTATGATGAAATGTGGAGGTCGATGTGAAAATTTGAAACTACAAATTGGTGAGAATCATCTCAAAACTCACATGTTTTCTATTGAAATGGGTGCTTTTGATATAGGTCTCGAGGCATAATGGTTACATACTTTGGGACTAGCCATGATGGATTTCAAATAATTATACATGGGATTCATTTAAGAAGGGACTAAACATATCCTAAAGGGGCTTACATCTGGTTACCCTAAAATTATCACCTCTCATTGTATGGAGAAGTTGTTGAATAAAGGTGATTCAGGTGGTATTGTACAATTCAATTCCATATAAGTAGTTGACGCCACACTGCAAGAGATTCACCCTAATTTCTAGTTGGTTCTCTCTAAGCATCAAAAGGGATTTGAAATTCCACAAGATTTACCACCTTCACATGGGGATCATGACCATTATATTCCCCTCATTTTAGGTAGTCAATGATCCAATGCATGTCCTTATTGGCACCCTTTTGCACAAAAAAATTAAATTGCAAAGATCATTTAGGAATTCTTAAAGGCATTTGTCATATGTTCTAGTACTATCCCTTACTCATCACTGATGTTCATGGTATTAAATAAGGACGGTACTTGGCACATGTGTCCTGATTTCTAGGTTCTCAATAAGTTGACCATCAAGGACCAATTTCCTATCCCAGTTATTGATGATCCTTTGGATGAACTTCATGGAGCCAAGTTTTTCACTAAACTTGACCTTCGTTCCAACTACCACCAGATTAGGATGAAATAGGTATACATCCCTAAGACCACTTTCCATACACATGAAGATCATTATGAGTTTTTAGTGATTCCTTTTGGCCTTTACCCTGCTCCATCAACCTTTCAAATCCTCATGAACAAGATCTTTTGACCATTCCTACACTATTTTGTGTTGTTATTCTTTGATGATATTATTATCTACAATCAAACATGGGAATACCATATAGTGCTTGTTGATAGAGCCCAAAAACTCCTATAGAACCACCAACTATTCATAAAATTCTCCAAATGTCCTTTACGTTCATAGGTTGAATACATGGGTCACATTGTATGTTGGGTAGGAGTATGAGTTGATCCTAATAAAGTCACAAATATGCAATATTGACCTTGTCCCAAAAGCCTAAAGATCTTGTGTGGATTCTTAGGACTTACAAGCTACTATAGAAAGTTTGTGAAAAATTATGGAAAAATTGTTACTCCCTTAACCTCACTACTAAAAAAGAATGCCTTTTGTTTGGAATGAGGCCATTGAACATGAATTATAAATAGTGTTAACAGATTCCATGTGCATGAATCCAGTATTAGTAGTGCTATATTTTACTAAGATTTGTGACTTGGAATGTGATGCATTGAGCATAGGTCTTGGAGAAATATTGATGAAAGAAGGGAGAACTTTGGAATTCACCAGTAAATAGTTATGTGACCTCAATTTGGGTAAATCCATATATGAGACGAAGATGATTTCCATTCTACATGCAATAGAGACCTAATGTCCATACCTCATAGGGAAATGTTTTCCAATCAACATTGATCATCATAGTCTAAAACAAAGGTTATCCTCACTAGATAAACATAAGTGGGTCACCAAGAGACTAGGGTATGATTATGAGATTGTATATAAGAAAGGTAAATACAATGTGGTAGTTGATTCCCTATCCTATCAATTTGAGGACGATGGATCCCTCTTTTCCTTATCTTTACCCATTTGTTGATCCACATTCTTGATCAATATTTTTACATACATACTTATCCTTAAACTTCTTCTTTTTGTTTTTTCTTTCCTTCTTGATTGTTAGACAATTGGTTTAGATTGACCGACAATTGGTTTGGATTGCTTGTTTTCATTGATGTCAACCATTGGAGAGTGATATTGTAGATTAATGTCAACCCTTAGAGATTGATTTCAACCCTTGAGTATGTTTGGTAACTCCATAGGTATGGGTAAGGAACCCAAGTTTGAATGAGGTATAAAGGTATGAAGATCAATGTATTTGCAGGTAACACTATGCTAGATGATAGTACATGTCATGTCATTTCTAGTGATATGTGGAACGTAACATAACTCCTCACGGTTAGAGAGTTATGGCCATGTGAAGTTGGAGATCCCTCAAGAGTTATCTAGAAGCCCCTAGAAGGTCAAAGAAGTCAAATTACTCTAGAAACTCCTAGAAGAAGTTGAATAGTCAAATTGAGGGTAACTAGGAGTTAATCATGGGTAAAGTTGTTGCACTAAGAAAATAATTAAAGTTGTGAGTTTGTTAATTGTGGTAAAGTGGTTGAAAAGATAAATTCTTTAAATAATAAAGTGGTTACAACAAGAAGTGGTGAGTTTACTATTTATGGATAAGTCAAAGTAGTTGCAAAAGAAATTAATTAAATAATAAAGTTAGTTGCAACTAGAAGTGGAGAACTTACTGTTTGTTGATAAAGTGGTTGTAAGTGGACAAGTGGTTAGAAGTGGGTTGGCCCTAAAAGAAGGAAGTTGGGTAAAGTGAGTTAGTAGATAACCCCTTGAGGAAGCTACTTGGAGAATATAAATAAGAGAGAAAGGGTCTCCTATTTGCACCTATTTTGTATATAATTGAATATCCATTTGTGAAAGGTTATTTGGAAAGTATTATTGATAGATCAAATTTGTGGTAGAAAAATTGCAGCAGTAGAATCACGACAACAAAATCGTTGAAAAATAATCACGATAGAAAAACCGTGGCTGCAAAACCATGGCAGCAGAATCGCGACATCAGAACCTTGACCGTAGAATCATGACAACAAAACCACAACAAGAGTATCGCGACAATAGAATCACAGTAACAAAATCGCGGAAACATAATCATGGCTACAAAACATATCCGTAATAGATCCATAGCTACAAGAAGAAAACGTTATGGTTCTCATATGTGTAGTGTTGAATCTATGAATCTGGTTGAGGGTTTGACTTGTAAATTTGTTGGATTCCCTCTTGGAAGTTTAGGGCTTGCTGTAGAATGTTTGTGAGGTAGATCTATCGAAGTATATTGTTGATGCATGTCTAAGTCTTATTGGTATATCTTATGGTACATTGTGAGAGGATTTGTTTAGTGGTCTTGATATATGATTGGTACACACTTGAGGCTACATAACAATGAGGTTTTGGCACATGATTTGAAGTGAGGGTTTATGGTATTTGGTTATGGATAGTGTGATGTATTTCTAGAGAAATTTTGATGGTTATATTGGTATATGTCTTTGGTATATGATTGAGATACATGTTGGGACAGATAGTTGATGAGTGGTACATATGTGAGGTGTATGGTATGGTAATGTTGGTACATCTTGATGAGTCATAGTTTGATCTATAACTGATGCATGATTGGTACATATTTGGTACATTTTTAGGGACACTTGCTAGTATTATTATTGGCACATCGTTTATTGATGATGTGGCATATATGACTTGGTATACTTTTAGAAGCACATCTTGATTGTGATACATTTTGTTGATGTTTGTAAGTAGTATTGGTTGATGCACATCTTGGTGATATTGTGCATAAGGTTGAGAGTTGTATCAGTGATTGATATTGGTGAATAGATCTAATTGGTTGATGATATTGACGAGACATGTTAATGTCACAGGTTGTTGTGACAGGTTGTGTTGTGCATAGTTGATGCACTTGTGTTGGTACATGTTGTTATAGGTTGTTTGGTGCAGGTTGATTGGTACAGGTTGTTATAGGTTGCTCGTACAGGTTGATAGTGACAGGTTGATAGTGGAAGTGTTTGATTCAGTGATAGGTTGTCTACATTTGACATTTACATTTCATGGCGGTTGGATGGGGCAAGGAAAGGGGGTTGTATCCTCCTTTTGGTTGGTGCCGAAGAATTAGGGAGTTAGAGATTCCTTCAGGTTGGAGCCTAAGAACTAGGTGGTTGTAGCCACCTTCCACTTGTAGCTGGAGAACATAGGGGTTTGTATCCCCCTTCTGGTTGTAGCCATAGAATTAGGGAGTTGGAGCTCCCCTCAGGTTGTAGCCTGAGAAACTAGGGGGTTGGAGCCTCCTTCCAGTTTGAGGTGGATAATTGAAAGTTGGTTCTTCTTTGAATGTAATTCTTAAAGACATATAAGAAAATCATTCCATGGTTTTCTCCCACATTGGGTTTCCACGTAAAATGCTAGTGTATTGTGCATTGTGTGGATGTGTCTATTATTTTGTATTATGCACTGATGGATGTTAATGTTATATGATGCAATAACATATTAATGATGAACCGATGCAAATTATTGAATAAGTTAAAGGAATATACATTGTGGTTAAAAAGGATTAATAAGTGGTATAAATTGATCATTACTTATTCACCCCCCCTCTCAGTAATCCAACGATTGGTATTAGAGCAGGTTCCTTCAGTAAATAGTTTAACCACTGGAAGGAGATCATGGAATATACTGAGAATGGAGTATCATTATTTAATGGTCAGAATGGTCTAAAGTTTGAGATGTGGAGCATAAGGATGATAAATTTTTTATATGAACATGGATATGATATTTGGTATTTAGTTGTGATAGGACATAATGCTACAAAGAAAGAAAATACTGCAGCCATGAAGTAATTGAAGAAGAATAAAAAAATAGCAATGGATTTCATCTGGGAAGGATTAAATGATCTGGTAAGAGAAAAGGTTGGTAAATGTTCATTAGCTAAAGAACTTTGGGATAAGTTACATAATATATATTCTTCACCCATCACAAAGTCAGAGAATGTCAAACAAGATGCAGGTACATATCAAGAAGAAATATGTTCATCACGTTAGACATATTAAGAAGAAGAAGAGTATGAAATCAACCGAAGTATGTTTTTTTGCTTTAAATGTGAGAAAGGAGGACATATTGAATTTGAATGCCCACATTTGAAAATTGAAAGTGATGAGATAGGAAATCAAAATGAAATAGAAGATAATTCAGAGATTAAAAGGGAAAAGAATCATGAAGTGAAATATAGTCAACGAGAAACAAAACTTGAAGAAGAAATTGTCACCTTGAAGATCCAAATCGAAGAAGAAAGAAGAACAGAAGAAGTAATGAAGATTCAGATGAAGAAGAAATAAGAGGACTCTAATAAGCTTGAAGAAGAAGTTGTCATGTTGAGAGTAAAATTTTTCAAGATCAGTAAAAATGTTTAAGAAGCATCCACATCATCAACAAGGAAACTTGAAGAGAAAAGTCACAGGTTACCAAAAAAGAAGAATGAAAAAAAACTCAAGAGTTATGCATAAGTCATTAAAGGTTCTATGAATAAGGAAGAGTGTAAGCCACAAAGAAACCTCAATCATGATCATGATCAATCAAGGTAGGAATTTAGAAGGACTACACCATAAAGAAGATCATTCACTCCCAGGTATGTAAATTTATTTTATGGTCATTGTTTTTATTGTACTAACTTTGGACATAAGGTTGCAGATTGCAGGGCTTATGAAATAAATGTTCAAGAAACAAACGCTTATGTGGCCCCACATAATATTGAATGCTACAAATGACACAACTATGGTCATATAGCCCGAAATTGTATAAATGTAATAGTGTTGTCCATGAAGAAAGAAATAGATATTAGATACATCAAGATTTGGAAAAGAAAAGAAAAAGAAGAAAAGCAAGTGAATATAGAAGAACAGACTCCACAAATTACATGAGTTGCCATAGTTATAGAAAGACAAGGAAAGAAAGAAAAAAAAGAGCAGGTTTCAAGAACCATATTGTCAAAATCCACAGTAGAGTAAGATCATAACAAAGAGCAGGTAAAGAGAAGGTCCTAGAGATCGCAGGATTTTCAGTATTATGAGAAAGAAAATAAGATTAGACAAATAAAGAAAATGTTCAAGAAATTGTAATTTCAAGAATTGTAGTACAAGATGAATCCACAGATGGAAAGAAATAAGTTAGAGTTTAGAGAGATGTTGAGCCTACCAAAAATGATGATGACTACATCAAAAAGGTATTTTTCTGAGCCATCCGTCTTGGAGACTCCTAGGTAATATTAATATTAGACATGGGGAGTCTATGTAGTAGCTGAGAAAGTTTAGAGAACCATCCTTCGTGTAGATAGATTCAGAGAAGTCAGTTAGTAGAAGTACAATATGATAGATTGATCAGTTGCAACAATGAAGACTTCATGATAGTACAGTGCCAGATGGGTAAACATTGTGGACAGTTGAGTAGCAGAGTCATGGAAAATATGGACAGAGATGGATTCATAAGAACAATTAGCAGTTTTGGATAGATATATGACAGTGGATGAGAGCATGGATTCATAAATTGGTTCATAGATTGGTTCATAGATAAAGGAACATTATCATAATGGATGATAATGACACATGAATATTTGAATCCTTATTCTTGAATTCTTTTCATATATGTCAGTTGATTACACAAGGAAGCACCAATGGACAATAACTCTAAAAGGCAGCAGGTACATGAAGACTTATATTGTTCTACATGAAATATTGCAGAGAAGTCAAAGGAAGAGATTCAGATGCACGAAGAGAGAGTTAGAGGTTTGGAGAGAGCACAAAGGTATTATTCCAGGGGGAGTGATGGTCATAGGGGGAGCATGAGCATCATGACTTCAATATTTCATTAGAGTGACACCCTTTTCCAAAGAGGGATAGACTCTTCAAATTACCATTCAATCAAAACCATCAACTACTGGCACTAATGCTCAAATTGTTGTGGTCCATTCTCAAACCTCTGAGGTGAATTTAGTGTAATCCACACAACCGAATAATCCTCAACAACCTAGAGGAAAGAAAAAGAGGAACAAGAAGAAATATCCCACTAATGAGAAAGTGGTTGCCTCTACCCAAAATGCCCAGGAGGGGGCCACTAAGGAGAAAACGAAGAGTCATTTTCCCTACACGATTTGTGGGGAAGACCACCCTACTCACCAGTGCACCGGGAAGGACGAGTTCCACATATTTTTGGCTCAGAAACCCACTATCTTAACTCGTCCTTTCCCCCCTCAACCTCAACACATGGTTGCCAAAAATCCTACCCCTCTGCAAGGGGGCGTGGTAGGTACCCCTCACTAAGAGGGGTCTTCCTCAAATGCTTCTGTGTTTATGTGTGACCACACAGTCAACTTGCATACTCAAAATAAGAACCATAAAATTCTTGAGCCTTCCCATGTTGCCTTAGAAACAACATCTTCTTCCCAGCCTAGTGGCCCTCTTCAAATAGAGAAGCCATATTTTGACGCACTACTTCACTCTCTGAAGGGAATTCTTTGACATACAACATATAATCCTAATACATGGGTTTACAACAACTAAATTATTGTGGGATACTTATCCTAGACAACTTTTTCCATGTTTTCACTTGAAGTTCTCCAAATTTGCCCCACATAGAGGAAATATTTTCTCTCTGCCATAGGTGGGGTTGATCCATCAGAGTTGAGCTTGATGGCCTTTGATTCAACTCAGGTAACTTATAATCTCTCCCATCATGTCGCCTTTCATATTATAGTGTGGTCATTGTGGAAAAACATCTATCGAACAGTGGTGGATGAAGGAGCCTCGACTTGCATCATACATATTCCTTGGCTCTCCTAAGATTGATACATTTTCCACACTTCTGAAATCCTTCGATGGACACATGTTCCAACCCCATGGAATAATCACCACCTTACTCATCAAGTTAATTGGTAAGACTTTCTTCATCGACGTGGAGTTCGTCGACACACCACTTGAGTACAATATGTCAATCAAGAGTACTTGGTTCTACGAGATGACTGCAATTGTCTCATCAGTCTTTAGGGTCCTAAACTTCCCTCATCAAGGGAAAATTGTTACCATTGATCAGCTTGTGTTTCATACCCAAAACCTTGGATTCAATGCGGGGTCTAATGTATCATTTGTTGGTAATACCACGTAGTCTGCTCTGAATGTTGGTGTAGGGATTTTCAAATATCCTTCAATTAAGGGTATATTCTCCCTTCCCCCACCATATCCTACTACAATCATCACCCCCATCAACATGATTTACTAATATACCAGTGGATCTGTAGGGTCTTTTGATCCTTGGGTGGTACCTCTCCCTGAGGATGTTTATTCATATGGAGCCTCCATGCCACTTACCCTGGTAGAGATTTCCTACCAGGCGATCCAGTCAACATCCATTGGCCCTGATTTGGATTCCCCTTAGGATGTGGCATATGATCAATATCCATCGCCCTCTTGGGTTGTTAATCCTCTTCCAGTCTCAATCGAATCCCTTGATATTCAACTTCCATCTAATGAAGCCATCATGGAGATCATGGCTTGCCCTAATATGCCATGGGAGGATTTGCACCACATAGCATATTTTCTCCCTGATTTGGAATGGTTTGAGGATGACTCTCAAAATCATGTTTCCCCTGGTCATGTTCAATGGTCCCAATCTCCCATATTGATCCATTACATTCTATTAGAAGGGAACTTGGCTAACATATCGAAAACTATACCCATTGACATTTCCCAGAATCTAGGTGTCGTGGAACACATCTTGATAGGCGTCGACTATTCACCCCATTAAATCGAAACATACATGACCCTATTTAAATAATTCCACAACATTTTTGATTGGTCTTATGAATAAATGCCTGATGTCAACCCCCATGTTATTGAGCATGAAATTAATATGTATGATGGATTCAAGTCAGTCCGATAGAAGCTCCGACAAGTTAATCAAAAGAAAGTTGTTTCCATCAAGGCGGAGATCAAAACATTTCTTTGTGCACAGTTTATCTATCAGGTTCCCCTGACCAAATGGGCTTCCAACATCATTCTGGTCACTAAGAAACAATGAATTATTAGGGTCTGTGTCGATTATAGGGATTTAAACAAGTATTAACCTAAGGATAATTATCCAACCCTGTTCATTGACTAGATTATCGATGAATGTGTAGATAATGAAATATTGTCATTCATGGATGGTTTCTACAGCTATAATTAGATCCAGATAAAACCAGAAGATCAACACAAAACTACCTTCATTTGTCCTTGGGGTACTTTTTCTTACCAAAATTTTCCATTTGGTATTAAAAATGATGGTGCCACTTTCTAGTGGGCCATGTCACACACTTTCTATGACATCAAAAGAGTCATAGAGGATTTCTCAGATGATTTTGCTGCACACTCACAAAACCATGAGGACCACCCTGGTCACTTGTGATCCATTTTTATTTGATGTCGATAATACAACTTTTGTTTGAATCCATATTAATGTGTTTTTTGTGTGGTGTCTATGAGATTGTTGGGTTTCATTGTGTCCAAGTATGGGATCTTGGTGGATCCCTTGAAGGTCGAATCTATTGTCAAATTGCCTGCCCATTGTATCATTCTCCAACTTCAAAGTTTGCAAGGGAAGGCAAACATTTTTTGTAGATTCATCGCCAATTACATTGATATTAGGAAAGGTTTTATGCACCTATTGAAGAAAGGTATACCTTTTGTGTGGGATGACCAAGCCCAACGGTCATTTGACGCCTTGAAAAAGGCCTTGATGTCAACTCCCTTATTGAGACCCTCTGATTATACTCAAGACTTATTACTCTCACAACCTATGAATCCACTATTGGCATGGTTCTCTTCCAAGAGGACGATACACAACGAGAGAGCATCATTTAATATCTTAGAAAAGGACTCACAGGTCCCGAGCTTCGATACTCTCATGTAGAAAAGTTTTACTTGGTAGCAGTGTATGTTGTCCAACAATTACGCCACTACATAATCTTGTGCAAAACCACTGTAGTTTCCAATGCGAACCCGATGCAACACATATTTAGCTGTCAGATCATTGGGGAAAAGTACTTGAAGTGGATTATGATCCTCCAAGAGTTTAAATTGAAATTTGTCTCTTCCAAGTCTAAGAAATCATCGGATTTCACAGAGATGATGTTTGAACTTCCCTGAGTCGATGAAGAACCATTGGTTAATGAATCTTTTACCGATGAATTCTTTTTCCTTATTAACTCGTATGATCCTTGGTATGAATATGTATTGTTCTACCTCCAACATCAATGTTTCTATCCTCATCTTTCCTATGATGAATGTCAATGTATACAACATCGAGATATACACTACCTTATTATAGACGACACCCTATATCATCGGGGAGTTGAATTTATTCTAATTCGTTTCCTAGTCCATGAGGAAGATGAAAGAGTTGTCAATGACTACCATGCTGGGGCATGTGGYGATCATCTCTTTGGGTTGGCCACTACCTAGAAAATATTTCATGTTGGCTATTTATGGCCCTCGATCTTCAAATATTGCATGAATGTGGTTTAAATTTATCATTATTGTCAAATATTCAGTGATAAGATGCATGCTCATCCTGCCCCCCTCCATCCTGTGGTGACCGTTGACCCCTTTTCTAAGTGGGGAATTTATTTTATGACATGTAAGCCTACCTCGGATAATGGTCATGGATACATCATTGTGGTTGTTGACTACTTCACTAAATGGGATGAGGCAATGCCTAACTGTTCTAACGATGACACCACTGCTCCTCTTTTTTGTATTCAATCACATAATTGATAGGTTTGGTGTTCCTAACACCATAGTGATGGAACATGGGTCCCATTTTCATAATAAGATGATGGAATTATTAGCTTCTAGGTTGGGTTTTCAGCATGAGAAATCAACACCCTATTACCCTCATGCCAATGGACAAGTAGAATCCATAAATCATGTCCTCAATAAAATGATCCAGAGAATGTTAGAGAAGCACAAGAAAAACGGGAACCCTATGCTCTTTTCAACATTATGGGATTATCATACCTCATCCAAAACTACCAATGGATTCACCTCATTCCAACTTGTTTATAGTCTAGAGGCAGTAATACCTATTGAATGCGAAATCCCATCATTAAAAATTGTCGTAGAAATGTTACCCAATACCTCCATTGAACAAGATTGTCTCTTGTACTTGGCCCAACTTGATGAAAAACGTCGTGACACTACTTTGGCCAATGAAACACACAAGCGACACATCAAAGTGTACTATGAAAAATCTGTCAATTGTCGTGTTTTTTTGGAGGGTGACTTGGTATTAGTTTATGACCAGGACCATGACACCTTGGGAGAAAGTAAGTTTGAATGTCTTTGGCATGGTCCTTATATTGTTAAATGCATCTTGAAGAGAGGGGCCTACGAACTCATGGAATATGATGGGAATCCTCTTTTGGAGCCCTACAATGGGATCTACCTCAAAAGGTATTACGCTTAGGCCATTTGGTCACATGATGCTTTGTATAGAGGTGTGTTTTACTTTGGTTATGGAGTGGTGTGATTTTTCTTTTATACGCGTGTTAATTGTCTCAGTTAGCTTCTTATCATGCTTTATGCTTGATTTGTAGATGTCATCGTCCTCCTTAGTATACATGGAATACGTTGATGGTGCCATCCGTAGTACCTAGAACATTGCTTCCACCGCTCGGGTGATCTTCTCTCCCAATAGAGAGCTTGTGATTTCAAGAGGTGTCTACCTTGGGCCTATAACCAATAACATTGTAGAATTCAATGTCATAATTGTAACTATTGTCCTAAGCACTCTCCCTTGGAATTCATCATCTAGTGGTTAGATTAAACTCTCATCTTGTGGTGTCATAGTTGAATCACACATACAATGTTAGGCATCCTGAATTTTTGCGTAATTATTTGAGGGTGTGCCTTCTTGAACATTATTTTGAGCATATAGAATATTTCCACATCCCAAGAATATCTAATGCACTGGTTGATTCGTTAGCTAACAATGTGTTAGATTGGAATTTTTTTCATTAAAATTGAGCTTTTAAGCATGCATGTACATACAACATGGGGTAATATTCACAACATTTAGACAACCATAGGTAGCAGTTGAAACAAAACATACACACACACACACACACACATATGTATGTGTGTGTGTGTATTAGGAAAGTGTAGTTACATCCTTCCAAAATGAGGTGCATATACCAAAATTGGGGCTCTGCTGGCCTTCTGATACATATAGGTGTTATTTGGATAATACAAAGAGTCTGGTACAAAATAGGATTCCATGGGCCACTCAATATTGATGCTCATGGTAG